>CAUYPK010145815.1:0-26259 GCA_963574355.1 Loris lydekkerianus
CAACATGTCTGGTCTTAGGATTTTGTGATTTGGGATAATCTTACTGGAGTTAGATAGTATCTCAATGTAGTTTAGATTTGCATTTCTCTGGTGATTAAAGATGATGAGCATTTTTTCATATGTCTGTAGGCCGAGAGTCTGTCTTCTTCAGAGAAGTTTCTCTTCAAGTCCCTTGCCCAGCCTGCAATGGGATCACATGTTCTTTTCTTGCTTATACGTTTCAGTTCCTTGTGGATTCTGGTTATTAAACCTTTGTCAGAGACATAACCTGCAAATATCTTCTCCCATTCTGAGGGGTGTCTGCTTGCATTATTTACTGTGTTCTTGGCTTTGCAGAAGCTTTTTAGTTGGATAAGGTCCCAGTAGTGTATTTTTGAAGCTGCTTCAATTGCCCAGGGGGTCCTTCTCATGAAATACTCACACAGACCGATTTCTTCCAGTGTTCTTTTTTTTTCTGTTTTTTATTGTTAAATCATGGCTGTGTACATTAGTCCAATCACCTGTACCCATTCTAAGATGCACCATAGATGTGGCCCCACCCATTACCCTCCCTCCACCAAAACCTCCCCCCTCCCTTCCCCTTGCTTGGCCCTTTCCCCATAGTCTTGTGCTATAGTTGGGTTATAGCCTTCATGTGAAAACTATAATTTAGCTTCATAGTAGGGTGAGTACATTGGATACTTTTTCTTCCATTCCTGAGATACTTTGCTAAGAAGAATATGTTCCAGCTCCATCCATGTAAACATGAAAGAGGTAAAGTCTTCATCTTTCTTTAAGGCTGCATAGTATTTCATGGTATACATGTACCACAATTTGCTAGTCCATTTGTGGCCCAATGGGCACTTGGGCTTCTTCCATGACTTAGCAATTATAAATTGGGATGCAGTAAACATTCTGGTACAGATATCTTTGTTATATTGTGACTTTTGGTCTTCTGGGTATAAACCTAGTAAAGGAATTATAGGATCGAATGGCAGGTCTATTTTTAGGTCTTTAAGATTCTTTTTAATTTATAGTTTTCACTTCTATAGCCATTATCCTTGGTGGACTCTAATCTTCTTATACCTGGACAATCACATTAAGATTATTTGTAGTGTTTCTGCTGCTGTTTTTATTTCTCGTTTAGTCCACACCAATCAGAATTTCTCAAGTGTAATATATACCAATATCACTAAATGTTATATTTCCCAACATGTGAGATATATAATTGAGATTTGGGGGATTTTGCTTCTACTGTGTTCTTTGTCTTTTCTTTCTTTCTTTCTTTCTTTTTTTTCTTTTTTTTTTTTTTTTTTTTTAGCAGACTCTTACTTGTCACTCTTAGTAGAGTTCTGTTGTGCCATAGCTCACAGCAACCTCAAACTCTTGGTCTTATGCAATTCTCTTGCCTTAGCCTCCCAAGTAGCTGGGAATATAGGCACCAGATGTAATGCCTGGCTATTTTTAGAAAATTTTAGAAAAAAGTAGAGGTCTCTACTCTAGCTTAGGCTGCTTTCTGACCTGTGAGCTCAGGCAGTCCACCAACCTCCACCTCCCAAGTGCTGGGATTACAGGCGTGAGCCATCACACCTGGCCTGTTCTACTGTTTTCTTTCATTATCTGGATTTCTTCACATTTTTTTTGCACATTCATATCTTGCTTTTGCTTAACAGACTAGTCATTTCAATCAATCCATTAAAAATTATTTGAAGAATTCTTATTTATTCAATTTCCCTATATGCAAATTTCTCTTACATTTTTAAAATTGTATTTGTGTTTCCCCTACAAACCATGCCGCTTATTCTGTCTTTTGAATTTGTTCTGCAGCTGTCTCTACAGTATTCTATTTCCTAGAAACTGATCTCCACACAAGCTACAAGTGGCATGTCTTTTCCACAAGCGAAAAGAAACATTGGTAGGAGATCAGCTGAAGCATGAGAGAGGTCTGGATTTTCGCGCTCCTTCTGCCAGGCCACTGTGCAGGCACTGGACCTGTTCTCTTCAGACACAATTTCTTTCTGGAGACCTTCCCCACACATACACAGACTCCTGTGAGTTGATGATACTGCACCCTCTTATTGAATGTAGGAGGGTAATGACTTCTCACTATCACCTGTCCCTTAGTCATTTCTTGTTACATATTTGTTGCCAGTTATTTCCTAAGAAATCATGATCCAAATCAAGTTTTCCTTCTCCATGCATTCATTTTTACTCCTTTAAAAAAAAATTATGTCTTTTTCCCCCCTCATTTGGTATTTATGTATAACAATTCACAACTTCCATCATTTAGACTTGACCCATATTTCACACTACATTCAGAGACTAATGTCTGGGGAACTATAAAACACACTGAAGATAATATAGGAGACTAGTTTCATCATGTGGAGATAGAGCAAAAAAGCTTAAAAACTAAGATTAAAAATGTAAAGAACAATAATTTTAATGAAAGAATACGTATGACATTTTTTCAATCATTTAAAATTGTGCAATAACATAAAATGACCATGGAGTGATAAGATTTAGGATAGTAGTTGCCTTTGGGACAGCAGGTGTGAGTAGTGGCTGGAAAGGGATCTGGCAAGCTGGTCGTCTTCTAGCTCAACATTTGGTGGTAACACAGGTCTTAACGTCGTGGCATTTTCAATCAAAGTTTTATGTATGTTTTTTATGAACATTTCTATTTGTGTTATCATTCAAATAAACGATGTTTTAAAATCTATCTTTTATAATTACTGACACCACAGAGAGGAGAGAATAAAACCAGTTCCTTGAGAATGAGGAAGTGAAAGCAATCAGGGAAGATTAATATATTTTTGGCAAGGAGGGGGCAAAATGTTCAAGGAATTCCCAGGAAGTAGCTTTATTTTTCTCTAAATTCAGAAATAGAATAAATGTAAAGTTCATAGAAAGGGTAATGACATTTTTAAAAAGTGGCAAAGTTCTAACAAGTATGGAGCCATAGAAAACTGGTCCCATTCTGGCCCATTAACTCTTCCCACTCCTCATGTGTCAACCAAGCTTCCTCAGGAGTTAACTATATCCTACTTTTTATGATATATATAATCTGTATATATATCATATAATATATACTATGTATAAGTATATATATCATAGCATATATAATATGATATATATACATATTATATATATGATATATATATATAGAGAGAGAGAGACTGATTCATGTTTCAACAGTGAAATCTCAGAGCACTTTCTCTGCAAACTAATTTATAACATGATTTTGAAAAGGAAGCTTCAGTGTCCAAAGCTTTAATAAGGAGGAGTAAAAACATTCATTTCATGCCAAGCTGTTGCTAGTATGATTTAAAAATCAGAGCTCTGATGTTTAATGTGAATATTATTCTGAAATTTTAATTTTCTATAAAGCAAAGATTTCATATCTCTGAACTGAGAACACAACTAACTTTTACAAGATTTTGTCTAAGAGTTAAAAAGAGACAATGAGATTTTGTTTCTTTGAAAAGTCTAAAGTAATATGGAGGTCGGGCAATGAAGTTTCTGTACTCATCCTAGAAAAAGTGCCACATATCTCATTGCTGAATATCGCGGTGGTAACATATGCAGGACTCCTGTTGGCGATCTGACAAACTTAGTTGTCAGACCTCTTTCCATAAGAGCTCTCATGATCATTCCAGAAATAGAGTTCCCAAATTGCTCTGAAGTGTAGACTTGTCACTGGCATTAGTGTGTAGCTTCCCAAGGATAGAACCTTGAAGGTGACTTGTGATATTTAACAAGTAGGTATGCAGCACTTTTTCTAGGACAAGTTCACAAATTTAATTGTCCGGCCTTGTTTGTAACTTCAATGAGCATCTACAGGTGATTTATGAATGTGAATGTACATGTGGATTACATGTGGATGATGTTAGCATGTGAAACATAAGAACATGGGTAGGACGAGGCTTTCACCATGCATTTGGAAGGTATGGAGGCATATGCATTTGATGAAAGACAAAGTGTATAAACATAACACATATAGATGTTTTGGGAAACATAAAATGTTTATCATTATTCAACAAGTCATCTGAAGAAATACAAGATTAATGAATTAAGTTAATAGTATTATGTACCAGCAAAAATGAGACATTTAAATAGAATAGAATTTGAATGGCATGAAAATAATGATTTAGTATTATTAAAATATCCCAGAGATGTTTTAAAACTTCTGGAGAATCATGTCTTCTACTTTTTATCTAGTCATCTGTTCTGAAACCAATGGGAAGAATTGCCACCCCAAAAGACACCATTGGCAGACAAATTATTATGACTTTTTTTTTTTTTTTTTTGCTTCTTACCCCTAAATACACATTCACTCCTTAAAAAGAGGCCTGTATTAGAAAATTCATGTACTTTTTAAAAATTGGGGCAGGGGAGTCAATAATCAGGCAGAAAATACTAAAAAGACAACTCAGGCTTCTGAAGAAAAGGCCAAAACAAAATAAACAAGTAAGGAAAAATCTCCCTTTTGAGCTAAGGACCAGCATTCTTAATTTGTACTTAGTTTCATTATTAGTTAGTTTTTTTTTAGTTTTTTATTAGTACTTTGGTTTTTTTTAGTACTTGGTATTTTTTTCTCTCTGATCATTCAAACTTAAACAAAAACAACTCAGTCTACTCTACTAATACTGGCCTTCAGTAGAAAAGTCTTGCCAATGCATTCCCATCTGCAGGTACATATGCTTTCAGATTTCTTTCTTTCAGGTGACAGAAGGTTAATATATGCTGTTGGAAAAAATGTGCCTTAATTTTGTTTCATTTGTACTGAAGACAACCAGATAAACACCTATAGGCAGAACTCTGCCTGCAGGCATGAATACACATTAAGAGACAATCTCTTAAGTTATGCAAGATGCTTTTAGAAGGAATTTTTAGTGTGTTATCTAATTGCAACCCAGCTCTGGGAAAATGGTTACTCCAAATGTTCCTGGACTTCTTCCAATTTCTTTACTGTATTGCAGTCTGTTTGCTCACATTTTCTGGAGATAAAGGAAATAAATTCAACTTTCTTAAAAAAAAAAAAAAAAGCCTATTGTAAAATTTTATTAAAAACAATCTTTCCGCTTGACTTTAAATCTCAATGCTGTTTGGCCTTAGAAAAATAAAATTTTATTTTAGTCTCAAGAAATCTGTTCAAAATAATGACTAGATAAGTGACATTTTTTTCATATTTTTTAAACTTGTAATTGAAAGTAAATATTTATACTAATAATATATAATAGCTTATTTTGACTTTTATGACAAATCACAGAAATCATAAGAAAATACTTGAGCTTTATTAGTCCAAAAAATATTATTGTTATCAAGACTTTTAATTGTTCTTAAATAATACAAACTGATTTAAATTACAGAAAATCTGGAGGTAGGCTAAAACATGTATTTACATTTGAAATTATGTGTTATCATATATATTATGAATACTATATCAAATTTTAGTTTTGATATTTTAATGGTCTGATGATTTAAATTCAGGTTAAAGAAAAATTTAAGATTTTACATTGTAAGTGATGGGTTTTCAATAAATATAAGTTTATTTACCATTAAAACATAACTTTGATTTATGTTCTCTGATCCTTAATTTCAGATTGATTTACAATGGATTAAAGTACAAAGACATTTTACTTACTTACTTGAATATGATTCTAATTTTTAGTAACTTAAATTGGTCTAATTTCTTATTGTAATGCATCATTTTTAAATAGTTACTCATATCAAAAGTCAGAATGTTCTAATGCTTTCAAGTACTTTATATTTTGACTTAGATTATTGGCACAATATTTAAAAAAACAATGCTTTCAGATATCTTTATTACTAATTACATAACTATGTGTGTTTTCAGCCTCAGAATTAGTGAACTTACCCTGAATCAAAAGATCAAATCAGTCTCCGTGCCTGTAGCACAGTAGTAACGGCGCCAGTCACATACACAGAGGCTTATGGGCTTGAACCTGGCCGGGCCAGCTAAGCAGCAATGACAACTGCAACAAACATGAGCGTTGTCGTAGCAGGCACCTGTATTCCGAGGTACTTGGGAGGCTGAGGCAAGAGAATCTCTTAAGTCCTAGCATTTGAGGTTGGTGTGAGCTGTGATGCTAAGGCACTCTAACGAGGGCAACATAATAACACTCTGTCTCTGTCTAAAAAAAAAAAAAAAAGATCAAATCACTGGGGTATGCCCTTTGGAAAATTATTTTCCTTATTATGAAACGAATCATTAACATGTGCTGAGCTTTCATCCCTTTACTATAAACCAGTGACAAGTAAGGAGCATTATAACTGTGGCTAGGGCATACAACTATAATGTGATGTGCCGCAATGGTAGAAAGTCACAAAAGCCCATAGGTTGAAGAAATGCCTAGGATCATTTTTTGTACTCAGTGATCTCAAAGTAAAAGACCCATCAGTAAGTTTGTCCAAATGCTAAGTATTAAATTCTAAATATTTTTATTAAAGTAGAGAGTAGGTGGATGTACTGGCTTATGCCATGATACTTACCAGCACATTTATGTGTGGAAACTGGTGACTGCAGAAAAGAACGCCCTGACCATAAACTACCTGAATGGAGAAATGAGAATAGTACTAGTTAGGCCCAGCAGTAGATGGAGACACTTCAAACAGAAACCGTCTGCTCTAAGAATAATTAAATATAACTCATTTCCTTCCCCTATGTTTTTGTTCATTACTTTGGATGTATTAAACATGATCAAAACTCAGCCAAAGAACGACAATAAAAAAAAATTCACTTTAAGGTCATGAAGAAGAGTTGGCCAAGATCTTAGAGTCTCTTCAAACAAGATAATAGCAAACAAATGAAAGTTAGAGCAGCAGATTCATAGGTTATTAGAAGCGGTGATAGTGTTCTACCAAACAAGAAGTAGTTGTCAATAAAGGAAACATGTGTGCACCAACACTGGGCCATCTACATGAACTGTTACTAAATTGGTGAAATTGTGCTAAAGAAGAGAATACTTAAGATCTGAGAGAACTGAGGCCAGTATTGAAAATCAAGAAAAGAAGAAAAAAAAATGGGGGGGACCTATGAACCAAATCCTCTTTACAATGCTTCAACATAGACTATTCCATAGAATCTCTGTAGGTTTAAAGTAGCATTAAAGAGTTCAAATTAAAGGTATATGGATTTGATCAAACTTAGAAGATGGTTGTTTCAGTTCAGTATGTGGTAAATACTTGATCCAATTGCATTTGCAAAGATTAGAGGATTAGACTATGATAAATTAAGATCCAGAATCCATGTATTAATATGCATATATTGGGATTTTCCACAGGAATTTTAGGGTCAAGTAAAAGACAGATGTGTATCCAAAGCCGAGTAATATGCAGAAAATGTAAGTGACAGTAGGAACAAATTCCAATATTTAAAAATTTCTAGGTGACTAGTGTATTCTACCAGAATACACCAAACACCCAGCTGTCCAACAATTTCAGAAAACATAGTACAAAGTTTTAATGAGTTGCAATAGAAGACATAAAGCAGGAGGACAGAATAGGAGTGTGTGTATGTATGTGTGAGTTTAGGAAGAGAAAATCTGAATATAGGAAATAAATGCTTAGCTGGTACTATGTTACTTTTAATGAATACCAGATAGATGGAAAAGACTTGGTGGGATTCAAAGTAAAGAAAGAGTATTTAGATATAAAATGAGAGCTAAAATGTTTCTTTCCACATACCAATACCTCTTTCCACATCAGTGATGGAGGTATGTGAATGGGAGAGAGTATAATCAGTCTGAAATTCTTGTTCCTTCTATTTCCATTACTTCTGTGAACCAGAAAATTGTGAAAATTACTTTCTATCATACCAGCCTTTTGGAGTAAATACTAATATATATTTTTGGTCTATTTCAAAAAAACTTTCATTTTCACTGAGCCTTTAAATAACAAGTTTCCATAGTTTTTATTGGGCAATGGAGGAAGGGTTAATAATTTTCATTCATGCTAAATTATAAGCAACCATAAAATGTATATGTAGAAGAAATATAAATCTACATGCTAAAGACAGAGGAATAAAAATTGCTAATATTTCTAAGGAAATATATTCCTTCCAATAAAAGGAACATCCTGTTATTTAGGGTAGGAAGAACAAACAGTAAAGAAAAAAACCTTACACACAGTAGTATCTAAATGTAACTACTCATCAGAATTATCAGGAGAGTCCCACTCAAGTTATACATGTATAAGTCCAAATATATTTGAAATTTCAATAGGTATGAGCCCTGAAAATATCATTTTTTAGATGTTTGCCAAATTCTATGGTTGGAATGTGTCCCCCAAAATCCATGTGTTGGAAACATAATAACCCACACAACAATGTTATGAGAAGTGGCCTTTCGGGAGATCTTTAGGTCATGATGGCTCTTACCTCATGAGTAGATTAATATCATTATAATAGATTTTATTTCTTTTCACTTTCCATACCTTTCATCAGATGAGAAAACAGCACTCTTCCTCTAAAGAAGATGCAGGATGAAGGCACCACCTGGAAACAGAGAGCAGACCTCACCAGACAGCTGAACTTACCAGTATCTTGATCTTGGGTCTTCTAGCCTCAAAAACTTTGAGAAATAAGTTCCTTTTCTTTATAAATTACCAAATTCCTGACACTGTTTTATAGAAACACAAGTAGACTAAGACACAAGATCATTATTTTTAGTTAGCATCATTATAATTTTCCAAGGAATATCTAGGAATTAATGTTTTACATTGTTTTCAAAATGATTTTCATAGCAAGGGCTATAAAATTGGTCATCATTAGTTAGACATCCTTCAGTGGTTTCCTATTCCTTTCAGAAAAATATAAAACCTAATAGCATGATTGTCTTGTGTTTAAAAGAAGACCTTTGGGTATATACCGCACATACTCGAGTATAAGCCGACCCGAGTATAAGCCGACCCCCCCAATTTCACCCTAAAACTGGGAAAACTTAGTGACTCGAGTATAAGCCGAAGTGGAAAATGCAGCAGCCACTGGTAAATTTCAAAAACCCCTGATTATAAGGATTCAGGATTTATAAACATTTATTTACAAGACTTTACTGCTTTAAATGGGGTTTTTACTTAATTAAATGTGCCATTAAATATTGTGGGTTAAATAGTTCAGTGGAATAAAGTTCAGTTCAGCCACCTACCTCTTCAGCTCAGCCGTGACTTGTGGATTGAGCTGAAGCACTGCCCCCTCAAGCAGATGGCAGAAGATGACTGGAGACTATGTGCATTTGATTAGGTGCGTGCACACCAAATCAAATTACCTGTATGACCTGAGTATAAGTTGAGTTCAGGTTTTTTGGCACAAATTTTGTGCCGAAAAAACTCAGCTTATACTCGAATATATAGGTACTTTCTTTCCTACATTGGCACGCCATTTTGTAGGCATGGATCCAGCCATCTTATACAATTTTTTTCTTTGCAAAATGTTCTGTGCTACCTGTAACTCCATGAATTAATGAATAGTTACTAATGAAATAAGTAACTTATTTCTTTCTTTCTATCTTTCTAAAAGACAGAGGGGCTTGAAGCCTGGCAAGACAGGTTACTGGAGCGAGATAAGAGAAAAGACCTGGCTAGCCTAGACAGTCTTGTTGTGCAGATGGAAACTCAAAGGTAGTAGCTCTTAGAAAAAAATAGATGACAGTCAATTCTTTGCTAGATCTGGACAAGGGAGGCACCTCATAGAAAGCTGGGCTTCCTTCAATTTTACTGCATTCAGTATGACTTTGGCTGTGGGTTGGTCATAGATGACTTCTATCAATTTACAAACTCCTAACTATATCTATTTTCTTAGGTGATCTTATCGGAAAAGGATGCTGTACTTTGTGGAATGCTTTTCCTTTATTTATTGAGAGGATTGTATGGTCTTTGTTTTTGCTTCTATTTATGTGGTAAATTACATTTGTGAATTTGGAAGTGGTGAACCAGTCTTACATCCCTGGGACAAAACCTACCTAATCATGAGGTATAATTTTTTTTTTTAAAGCGTAGCATTATTCCATTTGTTAAGATTTTGTTTAATATTTTCAAATTTATATTCATTAATGATATTAATCTGTAGTTTTTTTTTTCTTGGGGTCTTTCCTGATTTGGCTATCAAAGTGATACTTGAATTACATTTGTGGATAGAAACTACATTTGCTTCAAGAGGAAATTAGGGAGGGCTCCTGCCTCCCTAATGTTTTATAATGAATTCTGCAATATAGGTATAAGATCTTTTTTGGAGATTTGGTAGAATTCTAGAGTAAAACCATCTGGTCCTGGAATTTTTTTGTGTTGGAAGCTATTTTTATGGTTGTTGCAAATTTGGTGTTTGATATTGATCTGTTCAAGAGAATTAATTCTTTCTGGTTAAGTCAAGGGTGGTGGTGAGATTCCAAGAATTGGTTCATTTCCTTCACATTTTTAAATTTCTGGGTGTAGAGTTTTCTGTAGTATTCAGTGATGATCTTTTATATCTCAGTGTTATCTGTTGTTATCTCCCCATCTTTATTTCTGATTGAAGTTATTAGAGATGTCATTTTTCCATTTCTAGTTAATCTGGCTAAAGGGTTATAAACTTCATTTATCTTTTCAAATAAGCAGTTTTTTGTTTTGTTAATCTTCTGAATGGTCCTTTTGTTCTCATTTCATTTAATTATGATCTAATTTTGATTAATTCTTTATTTTCTGCTAGGTTTGGGATTGTATTCCTCTTTCTTTTTCAGTTCTTTGAGAGAGTTCATTAGTTAGTTGACTAGAACCTGACAAGGATGATCACTGTAACCACTACTATTAAAAATAGTGCTATAGCACTGAAAGTCCTAGCCACTGCAATCAGGCAAGAGAATAAGATCAAGCGTATCCAAATGGGGACAAAGGAGGTCAAACTCTAGCTCTTTGTCAATGATTGTATACCTGGAAAATCCAAGGGACTCAATTACATAGCTCTTAGAAGTAATGAAGAAATATAGTTACATCTCGGGATCCAAAATTAATGTCCACAAATCAGTAGCTTTACACATGCCAATAATAGTGAAGCTAAGAATAAAATCAAGACACATTACCTTTTATAGTAGTTCCAAAGATGGGACATTATCAAGTTAATGTGCTTCTATACAGAAAGGGATACCACAACTAAAGTAAACAGACAGCCTTTGGAAAGGGAGAAGATATTTGCATGTTTGAGTCTGGCAAAGAACTGATAACTAGAATCTACAAAGAACTCAAATTAATCAACAAGAAAAGTGCAAATAACCCCATTTATAAGTGAGCAAGAGACTTGACAGAAACATCTCTGAAGATGACATATACATGACCAACAAACACACAAAAAAATGCTTATCGTCTCTAATCATCAGAGAAATGAAAATCATAACCACTCAACTCCAGTAAGATTAAGTCAAAGGATCAGAAAGTGCCAAAAATGTAAATGCTGTCATGGATATGGAGAGAATGGAACACTTTTCCACTGCTGGTGGGATTGCAAACTAATACAACCCTTATGGAAAGAAGGATAGAGAATTCTCAAAGAACTAAAATGTGACATTCTGTTTGATCACATAGTTCTATTACTGGGTATTTACCCAGACCAAAAATAAAATCATTTTATCACAAGGACAATTGCACCTTAATGTTTATTGTAGCTCAATTCACAGTTGTCAAGTAGGAAGCAACCCAAGTGTCCATCAGCCGATGGGTAGGTTAACAACCTGGGATATATTTACTATTCAGCCATAAAAAGAGATGCAGACTTGACATATTTTGTATTAACCTGAATGGAGTTGAAACACTTTCTTCTTAGTAAAATATCTCAAGAAAGGAAAAAAAATTATCCAATGTACTCAATAATAATAAGAAATCAATATATAAAGAATACATGCCCACATGAAAGAAAAAAATCCAAGTATAGTCTAGCAAGACACAGGAGAGGAGAGAAAGGGGAGCAGAGAGGAGGGAGGGCAACTGGGAGGATCTTACCTAATGTGTACAAGGTGAGGGGGTTCAGCATACCCTCTGGGTGAAGGGCTCAACTACAACTTGAACTTTACATTAAAATTGAAAGCAATGTAGTCCAAACTTTGTACCCTCATATTAATCTGAAATTTAAAAAAAAAAAAGAGTTCAAAGAATAAAACCACAAACCTAGATTTATGTATTCCATAAAATTGATTTATGTATTCCATAAAATTATCCTTAAAAAGTAAAAGAGATCATTAGAGAAATGCAAATCAAAATCATCCTGAGATATCACCTAACCCCAGTGAGAATAGCCCACATCACAGCATCCCAAAGCTACAGATGCTGGCACAGAGGTCGAAGAGGAGTGACTACTTTTAGGTTGTTTGTGGGACTGCAAACTAATACAGCCTCTTAGGAAGGACACATGGAGAGTCCTCAAGAAACTCACAGTAGATATGTGAAACTTAGTAAATGTGGAATGTAAATGTCTTAGCACAATAACTAAGAAAATGCCAGGAAGGCTATGTTAACCATAGTGATGAGAATGTGTCAAACGGTCTATGAAACTAGTGTATGTTGCCCCATGATCACATTAATGTACACAGCTATGATTTAATTACAAAAAAAAAAAGAAACTCATAGTAGATCTTCCATTTGATCTTGCAATCCCATTACTAGGCATCTATCTGAAGAACACAAATCATCTTATCACAAGTATATTTGCACTAGAATATTTATCACAGCTCAATTTACAATCACCCAAATGTGAGAACAACCTAAATGCCCATCAACCCAGGAATGAGTGAATAAACAGTGGTATATGTATACTATGGAATACTATTCAGCCATGAAAAGGATGGAGACTTTACATCATTGTATTAACCTTTATGGAGTTGAAACATATTCTTCTTAGTGAAGTATCACAAGAATGGAAAATCAAGTATCCAATGTACTCAATGCTAATATGAAAACAGCAGACGATTAATACACACCCACATAAGATAAAAACTCAATTGAGAGAGAGGGGAGGAGAGAGGGGGATTGGTGTGCTCCCACTTAAGGGGCACAATGTAAGGGTATATGGCACACCTCCTGGGTGCAGTACACAACTACAATAGACAATCTACTAACAAATGAAAGCACTATAACCTAATTTTTTGGTACCTTCACATTAATTTGAAATTTAAAAAAGGAAAAAAAAGTAGAAGAGAAGTAAATTCCATCTCAAAAAAAGAGAAAATGAGCAAATTTGTCACAGGTAGAACTACCTTACAAGAAATACACATACTAAAGGAAGTTCTACAAAGATAAAGAAAATGAAATATGTCAAAAACTCAGATCAGCATTTATGAAAGGATGAGATTCATGAAAGGAATAAATGAAGGTAAAATAAAGTCTTTTATTCTCCTGATAATTAAGAGATAATAGTTTGTTCAAAAATAATAACAACAATGATGTATTTTGTGATTGTGGTTTATGGATACATGAAATGAATGATGCCAACTCTTTTTATGGGGAGATAGAGAGAAAAAGATGTGTCATAATATATATAAGAGTGTAGTTTCCCTTATGCATGTGCAGTTAGTGCCATGCTTACACATAGGATGCATATATGGTTCCTCCCAGATTGGAGACATTAGCATGGTGATGAGGAAAGTTCACTTGTGTATTTTTATAGGCTACAACCACCTATCAGGAGCTAGTGTTAGCCATCGGAGCTGTGAGATTCATCAACAAAGCCTGAAGAACAGGTTTATTGCTCCAGTTGGACATTTTTATATTTTCTGGCAAGTAAATAGACTCTCCCTTCTTACTTTCAAAATTCTCTACAGAGATTTCTTACTTTTTGCCTATGAGGGATCAGGGTTGGAAGTTACCCTTTCATAATGTCATCATGTTGATCAGGTACATCTTGTCTGGTGATGCAGAGGAGTGAAAATTGCTACATACTAAAGCTAAATAAGTTTTAGGATCTTTGGGAAAGGTTCTAGAGGTTGATATTGTTATTTTGGAATCAAGTGCAATTTAATTTTTTTAATATAGAAGATACAAGTTGTTTTTTTTTTTTTTTTTAGAAGATTAAAGAGGTAGGGACTAAACAGCAATAAGAGCAATAGACTTAATTGTCTATTAAGAGCAAAATCCAAGTATTGCTGATTTGGTAATTTTCTAAATGCAGTCAGAAGCATGGCCCCGTTTATTAAAAGTGTGTAACAAGGAAGTCTGGGCTTAGATTTCTTCAATATTAACTTCTAATTTCCTTGAGGTCTTTCTTTACCCAAATGTATTAAAAGGAGTTAGTAACTGTGCATACACCTCTCTACCCTGCCGAGGGGTTGTGTAATGCTATATGATTATATGGTATTTAGCCAAGGAGTAGAGTGGGGTCTGGAGGCCTCTGTCAGCATTGGACACCAGGAACTTGAGTATCTTTGTCAGTTTTGTTAGGGTGACTTCAAGATGAACAAAGGACCAGTCAGACATGAAACAAGTTTAACACTTGCCAAAATTAGTCCAATAGCCTTTTGTAATGTAATAAGCTAATCAGTCATATTATGATTCTTTTTTTTTTTTTTTTTTTTTTTTCTTTTTGAGACAGAGCTTTATTGTATCTCCCTTGGTAGAGTGCCATAGCATCATAGCTCACAGCAACCTCAATCTCTTGGGCTTAAGTGATTCTCTTGCCTCAACCTCTCAAGTAGCTAGGACTACAGGCGCCCACCAAAAATGCCTGGCTACATACTATGAATTGTTATTCCAATAGGATGAGTTTCAGAAGGTCCACAGTACATTGTCCAGAGTAAAAGGTACTATCTAAATGTAAGTGAACCACTGAAAATAATGGGGAGGAGAAAAAACTGAGAGGACCTACAGCTGGGGAGTCTGCAGTAAGGAGAGCCGCAGATGAAGACATACTGGGGGTGCATACATACAGGGGGTGCATGCCAATGTAGGTGTAATGGTTCCTAGCCAGGTGAGTAGTTGGGATTGCCAAGAGAGAAGGGGGCCTCAGTGGCACTGAGGGGATAAATACCTTCCTTCTGTCAGGGTCCAGTCATCTTTCCAGTTGGAGCCCTTTAATAATCTCAGGGGGAGGAGTATATTGGTCCCTAATACTTAGAAGGTTTATTTATTTTTTTACAGGTGTCATTTGCCATCATAATCAGAATTGGGGTTGAGCAAGTCTTTATAGCCCTCTCTAAGGAGATATCAGTGAGTGGTGTATGGACTGAATGTAAAGTTAACGGTGTTAGGGTAGATATCAGACTCACCACTGTGACATTCTTTGCATTTTTCTTTCTCTCTTGAACAAGCAAGGAAAACAAAGCTTGTCCTTCTGGTGTCATTTTCTCCAAGAATGAGAACTACACATTCTATAGACTGAGAAGGGCCTACCTGAATCACAACAGGCTTGAGTGGGAGAAGAGGAGCTAGAGATTGGTTTGCAGGTGTTAGTTGAATTTATTAGAGCCTGGTCTGGGGGTTCTGGGCAGGCTTAACCCTAGAATCATGGGTCCAGGTTCTTATCCTCTGTAATTTAAGGGAAAGGTGGCTAATATCACAAATTAGGGTCCAGTCCAGACAGGGTTTGGCTGATGATCTGGACCTCCAAATCTTGAGATAAACCCAGTCTCCATATTGATATGGATGACGTGTAACTTAGTAGAAATGAGCTTTATGTGCCAGCAGTCCCTTGGTTATGAATGAGATAGGTTCTGTAGGTTTGTTCTTACTCTTAAGTTGATTTTTTATGTAAGTTGGAACAGGTACGTTTACCAAGTACCTGTAATTGCCTCTATTTGTAAGTGCGAGTTGTACATAAGCTGTATGTTTGTAAATTGGGGACTGCCTCTTTTGATTGAGGGCTTGTATTACTTTTCTCAAATGTGGACTAGCTTTATCGCCTTCTCAATTTAAATATCCAGGCATGTTAAATGTTTAATCATGCCAGCTTGAGCTCTTCCACAAGTAATTCAAATGGGCTAAGTCCTGCGTTCCCTTTCAGTAGCAGCTAGACACCTGTTGGTGCTGTGAGTAGGTGCTTTGGCCAGTTTTCATGATTTTTTTTTTTTTTTGACGTAGTTTGGCTGAATTAACTTTATAGTTCTATTACCAGATTTGACTTTTCCTGACAATGGGGATCTCCAGCCTGCATGCAATTTCTATTGGATTCCCCATGCAGAGGATACTCCCTGGGTAACGTTGGAGATAAAGGTCACTCCACTATCCTCTAGATTGATCAAATTAAGATGATTTTTTTTTTTTTTTGAGTAAAGTATTGACTAACTCATTTGCATTCTCTTTGTGATAAGGGAAAGCTCCCACCCAGACAGTAAAGGGGTCCACACAAACCAGCAAGCATCTGCAGCTTCCAGACGCCTGGAGTGTCATTGGAAAGTCTTCTCCTGGCATTTTTGTCCTCAGCTAGACAAGCTTGTGCTATGGAAGCACAGGCGTCCTGGTCTAAGTATTATTTTATATACATTGTCAGTGCCCATTAGAGATTTGGTCTATTTTATCCCTTAAGTCAGATACCTTTATTATTCTTATCAACCAATTATATTTCTTTACCATAATGTGATGATACATGAGCATATTTAATTACAGCCCAACTTTCTTAGCTTTTCAGAAATTTCATTCCCTGTCATTAATAGCTCAACCCTCTGAGTCTAACCGAGGGAAATAATTTTCCCATTTGACTTTTTGGCAGCTCTTGGGGCAAGCATTGAGGTTGATACTTATGGAATGGTGAATCAGGGATAAGCCTGACTGCTTTACTTTCTTCTTAGCAGCCCCATCTGCTGGGTTATTTCCATGAATAACCCCAGAATCCCCCTTCTGATGTCCCCAACAGTGAGCCACCATTGTCCTCTGAGGCAATAGAACAACCTTAGCATCTGTAGTGTATCTTTGGTATGTATGAATTCTTTATTGCCTCAGGAGGTCTCTTTTTTAGATTACCCCTTGAGTATGGACTACATAAAAGGCATACTTAGAAAACAGTTATGACTGGGCTAATCTTTGTGTATGTGTGTGTGTGTGGGGGGCAGTTGTGGTGGTGGTGGTGGCAGTGGGGGGTGGTGGTGAAGAGTGGACTATTAACTTCTCGATCCCCAACAAAGACACCACAGAATACCATAAGACAGAAACCAGAAGCCAGACCTCTTGAGGGTCTAAAGAGGTTCTCTTTCCAAGTCGTTTTGAATATACTTCAGCAGTAGCAGCTGTGCATTTGTATAGAAAGGGCTCCTGGGAGGTGGGCAGTAGTGTGTCAGGATTAAGGATCTGGCACATTGTGATGTGGACAATGGGCTTGGCTTAATATTGTAACATACTCTCACCAGAAGGTCAATGATATTATTTTATTTCCAGCACATTGGACACCATGTGTTAAGGTTTGGCCTGTGGTTAATTTCTTAGCTTCCTGTTCCAATAGGCAAGTTGCAGCCACTTCTCTATAATGTGAGAGCCATCCCCTGGTCAGAGTGTCAAGCTACTTCACTGCTCAGCAGCCCAGAATTTGATTAAGTGCTCACACAGATATTTTCTTTCATGGGCAAACACATCAAAAGGTTTAGTCAAGTTAGGGAGGGCTGAAGCAGGAGAAATAATCAGTTTGTTAAAGGCCTGATTATATTGCCAATCCCATTCAAAGGGATGTGACTCTGGACCTTAGGGTCTTTCTGCTCCTGAGAAATCAGATGTTCTTTCCAAATATGAGATTTTTTTCTTGGAGATGTTATGACCACTTTTAGCTAGAAAGTTTAGGGTAATAACAGTATTCTTGTCAGACTCATCCTTGGATGTGACAGTAATCAAGATGTCACCTATAGATTGTAAGATGGTTTTCTTTTCTAAGTGTAAACATCTCAAGTCCTTACTTAATATTCCATTAAAAGTGGTATGACAGTACTTGAGTCTCATAGGCTCACCCACCAATATGGTTGATTTGAGGAGGGGACTCATGGTCTTCTTATTCAAAGGCAAAACAGCTCCTGGGATTCTAGGATCAGGGGATGCAAAAGAAGACATCTTTAAGATCTATCTTGATACAAAACCTGTTCTCTCCCAGTAGATCAGCCAGGATAGCACAAGGATTGGGTACAAGTAGGTGAATATCTTGCATGGCTTTATTTATGGCCAAAAGCTTTGAATGAAACAATATTACTTGGTTCCTGGCTTTTTCCAAAATGGGGGTGGTAGAGGATGAGTGGCGGCATCAGATTAAACCTTGCTTTAAGAGGCAGTGAAGCAAGTATCCAAAACGTACAGTACTAATATGAACAACTACATGACCACAGGAAAGAAAAAAACATAATTAAAACCAAGTGTATGGTGGGAGGATGGGAGCAGGAGGAAAGGGGAGGAAGGAAGGGTATTAGAAACCACTCATCTAATGGGCACAATGTAAAAGTATTTGGCACACCGCCTAGGTGAAGGACTCAACTACAACTTGGACTTACCTAACAAATGCAAACAATGTAACCGAATCATATGTACACTCATATTAATATGAAATTGAAAAAATAATAAAAAGAAGCAGTGAAGCACTAGCAAAATGCCTCTCGCCTCCTCGGGTATTTCTTAGTCCTTAGTCTTTGTCCTGATCCCTTTTATCATGAAATAGTGGTCCTGCCATTTTTGTTCTCTTACCTCTCTCTGAGTCCACATCTCAGGGTTAACATGGCTTTAAATTTCTAAAAGAATCTCCTCTGAGCACAGAGCTTCTCCATAAACCTGGGCCAGTATGGTGGCACCATGGCTCAGGAGAATTCTACTTCTATGTTGTTTCAGTTTAGTCAGGAGGTCTCTTCCCAAAGAGGGAAAGGGTTCAGAAGCTCCAGCAATTATTTTGTATTTCTTTTGCTGGACACATCCTTTATATTACCTTCCCTTCTGGATAGTGATCCCTTCTTGGTCAATGCAGAAAATGTGACTCCAACATCTATTAGGAATTCAACTGGCTGTCTCCCTATTCCTAAGTAATACAGACCCCTCAGGGGAGACCTGGATTTAGCCTTGAGAAGTCAAGTGGGGATCCCCAGGACCCCAACAATTTCTTCTGTTCTGGTTACAGAGAACTGATACTCAGTCTTGTCCTCCTTCCCTCTCTGGGGTTGATCCACACATTGCCTTTTCCAGTGTCTCTCCTATTTACAGTAAACACATTGTTCAGCCTCAGCTGGGACGGCCTCTGAGTCTCACAATGGGAACCCTGGTTACTAATCCATGCATTTTCTTTCTTTCTCTTGTGTTACCTGAATTAGTCTGTAGGGCCACAACCCTAAGGTGGGCTGCCTCTTCATCTTCTTTTCTTTCTTTCTCTTGTGTTACCTGAATTAGTCTGTAGGGCCACAACCCTAAGGTGGGCTGCCTCTTCATCTTCTTCTCTCTCTCTCTCTCTCTCTTTTTTTTTTTTAATGTCACACCCCTGTTGTTAGAAACCATAAAGGCATGGTCTACCAGCTAGGAAGGAAATGTGTCTGGATTTACTGCCAATTTCTGGACTTTCCTCTGAATATCAGTGGCCTTTGGAAAGATGAAGTGGAAACAAGCACTACTCAACTTTTTTGGTCTTCTGTATCCCAAAGGGTGTAATGTAATTCTTGAGGCATTGAATGCAAGGGTCTGTCACAGTCTAGTGTAGGCAGCCAACTTGAGTGGACCTCAAAAAAACTGCAGGATAGGTTAATTGCTCAAGTTGGTTAAATCCCTATTTTCTGGATACCCTCCTTTCTTAATTACATAAGATTGTAAAAAATGGGAAGGAGGAATTTGGTATACTCTGTCATAAGCCATTTGAAAAACCTATGAAGTGGTGTAGATTTACATGAAAGTGACTCGGATTTATCAAAATTGCTGGTGAAATCATTAAATTTTGGGGAGAAATATAATAAATACACTAAGAGAAGAGGGAAAATGAGATTATATAAAATTGTTGGTTAAAACTGCTGAAGGCAAAAGAGAGGGGAAGGAGTAAAAAGAAGAAAAAGAAACAAAAAGAAGAAAAAAAATTATAAAGATGGTAGCTATTAAATATATCAATAATCCCTTTAAAAGTTAATGGTCTAAATACACGAATTGAAAAACAGCAACTATCAGAGTACATTTAAAAAAAAAAAAAAGGACCCAACCCTTTGCTGTCTATAAGAAACTCAGTTTAAATGCAAAGACAAAAACAGACAGATTAAATGGAAAGGATTAGGAAATCATGCCATACCAAGGCTAAAGAAAAGAAAGCTTGAGTAGCTACATTAATTTTTAATTGTAGCTAACTTAAGAGCAAGAAAAAGCACCAAAGATAAATAAGGGCAGTCATAATATAAAAAGGGAAAGGAATAAACTTTTCAAGAAGTCATAATAATCTTTAATATATATATGCCTAAAAACATAGGGTCAAAATACTAAAGGCAAAAATTAATAGAACTTCAGAAAGAAATACATAAATCCACTATTATCATTGAAAACTTCAACACTCCTCTACTAATTGACAGATACAAAGGTAGAAAATCAGTAAGTACATAATTAACTGAACAGGGCTATCAATCAGATGCATCTAATTGACATTCATAAATTATCTCAGCTAACAACAGTAGAATGCACACTCTTCTCAACTTCATATGAAACACTCACCAAGATAGACTACATTCTTGTCCCTAAGACAAGCCTTAACAAATTTTAAAGAAAGAATTGCATATAAAGTAGACCCTCAGAAAACAATAGAATTGAACTAAAAATTTCTAAGAAAACGATAGCTGGAAAATCTCAAAATATGTAGAGTTTATACAGCACACCTATAAGCATGTAAGTCAAAAAGTAGTATATATCTATATATCTATATCTATATCTATATTTGAAAATGAAAATACTACCTATTGAGTTGTGTGTGATGCATCAAAAGCAATGCATAGAGGAGATTTTGTGGCATTGTATGCATGTATTAGAAAAGAATAATCTCAAATCAACAATCGAAGATTCTACCTGAGATAACTAGAAAAAAAAAAGAGCAAATTGAATGCAATGTAAGCAAAAATAAAATAATTATCAGAAAACAAATCAACAAAAAATTATTTGTGGTCCCTCCCTGCTTGGGAGGCTGAGGCAGGAGAACCTCTTAATCCCCAGAGCTTGAAGTTGCTGTGAGCTGTGATGCCTCAGGTCTCTACTGAGGGCAACATAGTGAGACTCTGTAAAAAAAAAAAAAAAAAAAAAGGTAAAGGAGCCACCACTAATGATCTCATGTACATTGAGAAGATGAAATAATGGACAACTCTTTGCTAAAAAATCTGATAACCTAGATTAAATAAATCAATACCTCAAAAGACACAATCTATAAAAACTCACATTGAGAGAAATAGATAATCTAAATAGACCTGTATCTATTCCAGAAAGTTAATTAATAACAACTTTCAAAAATAAAAAGCATCAGGCCCATGATTTTTTTTATTAAGTCATAAACATATAGATCATGTATACATTCATGCATTTATAGGGTACAATGTGATGATTTCATATAAAATTAGGAATGCTTCCTTCACACTGGTTAATGTATACCTCATCTCATTTACTTTATTATTGTGTTAAGACATTTATACTCTATACTTAATAGATATGATGTGTACCCTTGCATTATGCACCATAGGTGTGGTCCCACCATTAACCCTCTCTCTTTCTGACCTCCTTCTTCCCCTCCCATCCCTCCCCTCCATTCTTCATCCTGAGCCATAGCTGTGCTCTGTTCTTCATGTGAAAGTGTGAGTGATTGTAAATTGGTTTCATAATAGTCCTGAGTATATTGGATATTTTTTCTTCCATTCTTGAAATAGTTTACTAAGTAGGATATGTTTCAACTCCATCCATGTAAACATAAAAAAGGTAAAGTCTCCATCTTTTTAAGGCTGTATAATATTCCATGGTATACGTATACCATGATTTATTAATCCATTAATGGGTGGATGGGCACTTGGGCGTCTTCCATGACTTGGCTATTATGAATTGAGCTGAAATGAATGATTTTGTGCAAATATCTTTGTTATAAAGTGATTTTTGGTCTTTTCAATATGCACCTAGTAGAAGAATTGCAGATACTCAGTAAGATACTAGTGAACAGAATCCAGCAACATATCAAATGAATTATACACCATTACCAAGTGAGTTTTATCCCAAGATCTCAAGGTTGGCTCAATATATGTAAATCTATAAGCATAATACATCACATAAACAAACTAAGCTTTTGACAATATCCAGCATCCTTTCATGATTAGAACACTTAAGAAAATAAGTACAGAAGGGACTTTTCTTAAACTGATAGAGGCCCTCTGCAGCAAACTCAGAGCCAATATCATATTGAATAGAGTAAAATTGAAAACATTTCCACTCAGATCAGGAACCAGGCAAGGTCGCCCATTGTTTCCAGTGCTTTTTAACCTTGTAATGGAAGTCTTAGCCATTACAATCAGGCAAAAGAATGTGATCAAGGGTATCCAAATAGGGTCAGAGGAGATCAAACTTTCACTCTTCACAGATGATATGATTGTATATCTGGAAAATCCCAGGGACTCATTTACAAAACTCTTAGAAGTGATCAAGGAATACAGTAGTGTCTCAGGATACAAAATCAGTACTCATAAATGTAGTTTTTATACATACCAATAATAGTCAAGCTGAAAAAACAGTCAAGGACTCTATTTCCTTTACAGTTGTGCCAAAGAAGATGAAATATTTGGGAATTTACCTAACAAAGGACGTGAAGAATCTCTATAAAGAGAATTATGAAACTCTGAGAAAAGAAATAGCTGAAGATGTTAACAAATGGAAAAACATACCATGCTCCTGGCTAGGAAGAATCAACATTGTTAAAATGTTCATATTACCCAAGGCAATTTACAAATTTAATACAATCCCTATCAAAGCACCATCCATCATACTTTAAAGATCTGAAAAAAATAGTACTTCATTTTATATGGAATCAGAAAAAATCTTGAATAGCCAGGACATTACTCAGAAATAAAAACAAATCAAGAGGAATCACACTACCAGACTTCAAATTATACTATAAATCTATAGTGACCACGATTTTTTCAATGGCAAATTCTACCAAACATTTCAGAAAGAAATGATACAAAAGAATTTAGGTTGTAATGTATTTATACGAAAGAATCAAAGGTATGTGTGTACATATACGTGTGTGTGTGTGTGTATAAATACTAAAAAGCTTTATTTCTTTTGAAATTAATATTCAAATTTATAAATTATGTATATAAACTATGAGGAAACTAAAATTCTCAGAAGAATGCATCTGTGAAGTTATAATCAAATCCAGTATGAAAATGATTTTGTATTTGCCATACAAAAAAGTAATAATATGTGGAATTCTTTACACATTCCTAATACAGGGCAGCCATAAAGTTCATAAGCAATTTGATCACCCTGTATAAGTGATACATTTGAATATATGCAGCATGACAAAATAGCTTAGTTTTATTTACTATGTCTGACTATTTTATCTATGAAACATGGGTGAGGGTGCCATATATGCTTGGATCTCCCTTCCCTACATGAAAGATTGATGAGACAAGAGTTCTTGTTTGTCAAGTTCCTGCTATATCACATTTTCCAGAATTCTTAGCACACTGTCAGTTCTCAATAAATACTTAGAAACAAAGAGAACACATTTTTACTTATTCTGTGAGGTCACCATTACCCTCACTAGAATCAAAGACATATGGAAGGAAAACTATAGACTAAAATCTCTTGTAAATATAGTTGCATAAATCCTTACAAAACATTAGTAAACCAAATCCAACAATGAATAAAAAAAACATTGTACACTGCAATCTATTTGAATTTATCCCAGGTATGCAAAGCTGGCAAAAGTAAATTAAGGTACTTCATCACATCAACAGGCTAAAGAACTCAATCATGTGACTAAATAAAGAGCTGCAGAGAAAATATTTGACAAACTCCCAGCACTCATTTAGGGGGGAAAAAAAAAAAAAAAAGGCCTATCAGCAAACTAGCAATATAGAATAGAAATCTATAAATTTTGATAAAGATCATGTACAAAAAGCGAACATCTAATATTATGTTTAATGGTGAGAAACTATATACTTTCTAAGTCAAAAACACTGAGTTAGGGATATCTTCTCTTAGCTATTAGGTATCTTTACCACTATGCAACATAGCATTGGAAGCCTGCTATGTACTAAAAATAGAAAATAAAATAAAATAAAATAAATACTTATTAGGAAGGAGGAAATAAAACTGGCTCTGTTTGCCAGATTAATCATTGGCATGATTATCCATATATCAAATCCCAAGAATCAAAAACAAACATTTTTATACAAAAACAGCCCTGGACCTAGTAAGTGATTATAGCAAGGTTGCAGCACTCAAGTTTTTGTGCATAAAAATCAATTGCTTTCTTATATATTTAAAATTAAAAAAAAATTGATTTGAAATTAAAAACACAACACTGTTGGTATTAGTAACAAAAACACTGAAATATTTTCAATGAGAAAATTTATAAAACTCTGATAAAATGTTAAAAATATAAATGAATGGAGATAGTCTATATTTGTGAATGTGAAGATTAAATATTGTCAAGACGTCAATTCTTTCAAACTTGATCTATAGATTCAAAATCATCTCAATCAAGATGCCATCAAGTTACTTTGTAGATACTGACAAACTCAATTAAAATTTATATAGATTAACAAAAGATCCAGAGTAGTCAACTCTATGTTACAGAAAAACAAGTAAGAGGACACCCACTATCTTACAAGTTTACTATAAAGTAACAATATTCAAAACAGTATAGTATTGGCAAAATAATAGACAAATAAATCAATTCAACACAATGGAGTCCAGAAATAGACCCACACAAATACAGCTAACTGATATTTGACTTTAATGTAAAGCAATCCACTGGATACCGTGGCTCATACCTATAGTCTGAGCTAGAAAAGAAGCTGAGGTGGGAGGTGGGAGGACTCCTTGAGCCCAGGGGTTTGAAATCAGCCCAGGAAAAATAATGAGATCCTATCCTGCGGGGTAGGGGAGTAGGTGAAGGAAATCAATGTATGGATTAAAGACAGTGTTTTCAACAGATGGCCCAAGTAAACATTCACATGCAAAAAAGTGAATGTGCTTTTAATTTAGCAAAAATTATTAATAACTTAAAATTTATCATAGATTAAAGTGTTGGAAAAATATAAAATTTCTATAGGATACCAGGACAAAATCTAGGTAATAGTAATCTGACAGTAATTTTTTTTTTAATCATGAATTTTTTCCTTCCTTCCTTCCTTTCTTCCTTCCTTCCTTCCTTCCTTCCTTCCTTCCTTCCTTCCTTCCTTCTTTCTTTCTCTCTCTCTTTCTCTCTTCCTTTTAAGTCATTTTTTAACCCTCAGTAGAGTGCTGTGGCATCACAGCTCATAGCAACCTCAAATTCTTGGGCTCAAGTGATCCTGTTGGTTCAGCCTCCCAAGTAGCTACAACTATGACACCTACCACAATGCCAGCTATTTTTTAGATGAGATCTGGGTCTTGCTCATGCTGGTCTCAAACTGGTGAGTTTAAGCAATCCACCACTCAGCTTCCCAGAGTGATAGGATTACAGGTCTGAGCTACCACATCTGACCAACAATTGGTTTTTAGATTAATGCCAAATGCTCAATACAGGAGAAAATGAATAAATTAAACTTCATTACCTTTCTATATTTAAATGACAATGTTAAGAAAATAAAAATACATGATATAGACTGAATAGAAAAACACACTAACAAAGGAAAAGTACTGAAAATACCCAGACACTGGTGAATCTTATCAACAAGAAAACAACACAATCCAAAACAGGCTAAAAGTCTAAAAGACAACTCACAAAAGATGTACAGATGGGGAATAAGCACATGAAAAGATAAAAAACATTTTGTATCATTAGGAAATTGCAAATTAAAACAGAAATAAGAAGCCATTCTGTACTTCTCTGTACAATGGGTAAAATCCAAAACAATGACAAGGAATGTTGTTGAGTATGTGTAGCCCCAGGAAGTCTCAGTCATTGCTGTTGAGAATGGAAAATGATATAGAAACTTTGCAAGGCTATTTGGCAATCTGAAAAACAGTTTTACCAAAGCTGTTAGATCTGCCTTTTAGAAAGAATGCTCACAGAGTAGAAGATAGAGTGTGGGCAGACAGGGACCAGGAAGGCAGCAGCCAGGGATACATGCTCATTCCCATGTCTCCTTTGGCACAGCCACTGATAGCCATGAAGACCAGTAAAAGGATTTTATCATCTTTGCTGGGGCCAGCTTT
>CAUYPK010145818.1:0-20043 GCA_963574355.1 Loris lydekkerianus
TTCTGGATTTAATACTTCAGGGTAGAGTTGGGTGGATTTCTGATTGTATCCCTCTATTTCATGACTTTATAGCCAATTCTTAAATACAGGAATCTATTAGAGACTTTAGCTTTGTCTTTGTGAAATGAATGAGTAAATGAACGAATACATGGCTTTCAGGGCCTTCTTTTTAGTGATGCCATTTCTACTAATAAAATGAAAATCCTTCCAAACTAAGAAAACTATGCCCATTTTGGTGCTACAGGTAAAGTAGATCTAATGGAAATACTTTTTATATTAACCGTGTTTTATAAGCAATAGACTCAGCTTGTTTACCGGGTCTCTTTCTTCCTGGCCCAATGCTTTTATTTAATTTATTTATTTATTTATTTATTTTTTACAAATTTTAGGCCTATTTTCCATCTTCTACTAGAATTTGGAAATTCTCTGCATAAGCTCTCTGACACTCAAATAGGCTATCAATGAGTTTATCTCGGTTATTCATTTATCTGAAATATTTATGTTTCAAAGAAAAATCTGATTCAAGATTCATTGTTTTGCATATGGGTCACATCAATTCCACTTCTTGGCTCAATTTTTTTAAAAAAAATTATGATAGTTATTTCCCCTAAAAAATGTAATTGACCAAATAAACCAGATTTTTATTTCCAGACAATGACCAGAGGGTTCACATTTTTTTGTCAATTTATTTCAGGACAATGTTCCATGGATTTGATTGATAAAATTTACAACTCAGTGAAAGATATCAAGATACGTATTAGATATTGTTTGCTTCTTGAAACAATATGGTAACTATTTAAACATTACTGTGGACATACCTACCATTACGTTTAACAGATTTCAATGAAATTTAAAAGTGACAGAGATAAATGTCTTAAATGAATCTGTAAATTCATTGATAATTTTCTAATCAATCCTGCTTTTATTAAATCATCTTATTAAAATTTAATTAAATTTTTAATTCTATTTATGAACTTCAATAATGTCTTCTAATTATGTGACTACACATAGTGAAGTCTGCTGTTCCTAGAGGAACTAGTTAAAATGTCTAAAATCACCAATACACATTGTCTTTTCTCTGTAATACACATAACCTAGAAAAGTGCCCTGTGATTATGTTCTTTATGCTTCCTATAATGTGTTAACAGACTCAAAAGTGTTGGTACTATAACAAGTGTACAAGCATAAAGCAGTGCCAAAGGGAACGGGTGCCAGACACGTCCAGCTTTCATGGTAGCAACTTCACAGAAGACTCAGGCAGGTAAACAACGTCTATTGCAAGGAAAACTTCAAAAATCACATCTTGGGTTGGAAAGAACTTGAAAGAATGTGTCCTTCTAACCCTGCGTCCCTCTCAGGCATTATTTGATTTGAGCTCGCAGTCCCTTTGCATCGCTGATCTTGATAACACATTTCAATTCCAGGAGTCTGCCAGGCTCTGCCTTGGGATGATTCTAGAGAAAGATAAGTAGGCTTCCTGCCCTGGGTGATCTCAGAATCTAGAGAGTCACTGCGGCTTTTCCATAGGTTGCCTACATTTGGCAGTTTGCTCCCCCACAGAAGTTAAACAGGAGCTACAAGACTTTATCTCACTTAACAATAATAAGAAAACCTATTGAAGATAGGGCCCAGGTTCTGCGCTGCACTCACCCAAGGTTGGAGAGGTAGCCGAGAGGCTGGTGAGACCATCACTCACATACATTTACAGAACCGTCCATCGGGGGTAATGCCACATGAAAGCAAATGAGTCTGTGTTCAGCCCTTAAGAGGAATGGAGTGGCCTCTGCCAGTGTACACTTTCTGCCCTGTGTAAAACGATCTACTCCGGTACCATGAGCACAGCCTGGCTCTGAAGCTTGTCTCCCCCCTGCCCTCCCCTCTGCCCATCACTGCTGTAATGTTGCCCACAATTTCACAGTGGTTAACTTTTCACCAAGAGAGAGGATGCCCTAAACCAGTCTTTCATTAGTGACAATAATCACTACATCAGTCTTTTATTAATGACAATAATAGCTAACATTTATTCCATGTAACTCATAGCATAATACTATGTCATTGAATTTCACGGTACCCCATGAAGTAGGTGACATTGATATGCCCTCCCTACAAATGATGGAATGGAGGTTCAGAGAGCTTAAGAGACTTGCCAGTCATCTCTGGAGCTAGAATTTGAGTCAGGTGTCTGATTCCTAAACCAGGCATTTAACCCCTAATGAAAGTGAATTTGGTTGTAGCAGGATGAGGATGGCTGGAATGGGACCACAACCACCTGCCCTAACACCTGGCCCAAGTTCTTGGAATTCCAAGACGCCCCTCAAAGCACAGGCTTATGTCAACAAGAGTTTTCTAGAGGAGCTGAGTTATCCGGGAATCTGGCTGCCAGCCTTCTTTCTCTGATCTGTCTGCTCCATCCAACAACATAGACCCAACTTTCTCGCCAGCAGCCAGCAGTGCAGGGCAGCCAAGACTAACAAGTACAGGCACTGTGCAGGGTGCAGGGCACATGAATAGCACTATTCTTTGCTGGCCAACACTGGCCCCATTGTTTCAGGCCATGAATAGAGCTGTGTGGAAAAAATTTACACACGAAGCAAAAGCAGAAAATTTGTCTCTTTGTGATGGTTTCAAGACTGGGTGAAAAAGCGCTATTTTACATATTCTTTTACAAACAGAAAGCACTTTAAGGCAAGGGAAGAGGCTTTCCCTCAAAATTAAAAAGTTATAGGTCACAGAGCAGGTGGGAGAATCGGAGTCAACCTTGACGTTTGATAGCACTCATTCATTACCACACTGGCGAGACAGAATGATGATGCGTCCTTTTGACTCAGTGGAATTGAGCTTTAGTCCTGCAATCATCTTGCTCTATTCAGGACAGGAAGATTTTTGCCTCCATTTTCCAAAATAATAGAAGAAAAGTGAAGCACATGTTATTAACTGCTGTGTATGATCAGCCCCTCTTCAGGGAAAATGATTGCCAAACTTCTATTTCCCTTTGATGGGGCTAGGCTGGCTCAGACCCAGGCCCATTTCTGGGGTTACATTGCTGGACTGATGTAATTACAACCAAGGAGTCTATCCCTGTCTTTGTTCTGTGTGCACCATTAGATGAACTCAGAGTGCCACAAAATTATTACATTAATATAACTTCTACATGCGGACAATGAACTTTTCCCCTAAGAGCACTCACTAACATGTAGTTCTGATACAGGCCAATGTCCTCCAGACCAAATCTCCTTCTTATCACTTCTAAAATTACTGCTGGGGACTGGGATAGATGTCCTGTGATACAAATATTCCTAAAGTAGTGACCAAATTTTGTCATTGGGATAGATGGACTGGAATAGATGTCCTGTGATACAACTATTCCTAAAGTAGTGACCAAATTTTGATTTTGTATGCCACACCGTTTTTATTTTGTAAATCATACCATTCTATGGGTTCAGTTTCTCCCAAATGATGTCTTTTTTTTTTTTTTTTTAATTTAAGTAGAGAAATAGAGAAACTTACAGAGACAGATGAATACAAGGGACAAGGCATGCATGGGCTTTAGGTGCAATCTGATTTAAATTCTGCTCCACAAAGTAGTTCTCTAAGGTGATTCCATGTTCCAGGTTGTTCAAGAAAGACTCTGATACATCTGTTGTGCTAGTATAAGTGTTAATATTACCCTCTTTCACTTTGAAGAGTGCCCTGTTCAAATGGTAGGTGATAATATCACTGTACAGTTATGTCACCTCAGACAAGCAACTTAACTTCTGTCAGCATTGCCTTTCTTATTGTTAAATTAAGATAATACTGTCTACTTCTTAGGATTAGGGTTAATGTTAGGGAGTCCATGTGGCTTTCTCTGCAGTCTGGCCGAAGCCTAGCAGGGACTTGACAAGGGGTGGTTATTGCTAATTTCCTCTCAAGACAGTGCCTTAGAACAGGGTTCTCTAAGTGCCTTAGTCTGTTTTGTGCTTCTGCCACAGAATATCATTGACTGGATAATAAACAGAAATGTACTGCCTCACAGTGAAACCATAATATTAAAGGAAGGCTTTAAGGCAAGAACTGAGGTAGCAGTCTGATTTCCACAGAGCTGTGGCCATATCTAAGAGTTACCCAGTCATCGTTTCGTAATTTGCCTTCCTGTTCATGCTTACTGCTTAGGAGTCACATATCCCCAGTTGTCATAAGATTTGTAATTTCCCCAGTTGTTTCTATAGATACCTATTATTATAAAAACCTAAGACTGGTCTTTGGGACCAGTGGGAATGTTTTCCACATTCTGCATTCAGATGGACCAACTGATGTCAACCAGCCAATGACCATACTTGGGAACTGACTGAACAGGTCCTGTGACCTCTACCAAGGAACTATCTTAGCACAAGAAGACAATTTCTGGCATATGTTATTGAGCCATAAAAAAAATATGGAGACTTTACATCTTTATGTTTACCTAGATGGAGTTGAAGCACATTCTTCTTAGTAAAGTATAGCAAGAATGGAAAAATAAATATCCAATGTACTCAATACTAATATGAAACCAATATATGAACAATGACATGCTCATATGAACAATAAGACACAAACATAGTCTAGTACAGGGGCTGGGGGAGGAGGGGGGGATTAGTGGCAGAAGGAGGGAGGGCATGTGGAAGGGTCTCACCTAACAGGCACAATGCATGGTGTATATCATACCCCAGGGTGAGGGGATCCTTTACCACTAAAACTTTACCTCGAATATGAGAACAATGTAGTCTCAAAATTTGTATCCTCATATTAATTTAAAAAAAAGAAAAAGACAATTTCTATTTCCTAACCCCAAGATTTCACCCCCAGCCAATCAGCAATACGGATTCTCGAGGCCCCTGCCTTAAAAATCTTAGTCTACAAATTCTGGAGAAGACCATTTGAGTAATCACCCCTGACTCTTTGCTTGGTGCTCTTTAACTCCTTCTCCATTGTAACTCCTCCTGTCTCATTGTATTGGCTTCCTTTTGTGCAGCAAGTAATACAGGCAGTTCCTGAGTTACAAATATCTGACTTACATATAATTCACCGTTATGAATGGAGGTCAATAGAGTAAGTCCCCAAGTTACAAACATCCAACCAACATACAACTTGTACTTAAGAACAGAGGTTATTACAGGTAGTGGGTAAATATACCTGTTCCAACCTATATTCAAATTCCGCTTAAGAACAAACCTACAGAACCTATCTGATTCTCAACCTGGGGGCTGCCTGTATAACCTGGTTGGAAAGTAACAACAGTTCTGGAGGTTAAGAAGTTCAAGATCAAGGTTCCAGCATGCAGCCAGGGCCTTCCTGCTGCTGTGTCGTACCATGACAGAAAGGCAAAATGAGGGAGAGAGAGAGAAAGAAAAATAGAGAGAGAGGCACTGGGGGCTGAACTCATCCTTTTATAAGAAACCCACTCCCAAGATAAGAACCCATTCTCACAATAAGGAATTAATCCATTCATGAGGGCAAAACCCTTATGACCTAATTATCTCTTAAAGGTCCCTCCTCTTAATACTATGATAATGGCAATTAAATTTCAACATGTGTTTGGGAGGGAACAAACATTCAAATCACAGCACCAAGTATTTGAGAAATCGTGGTCCACTAAAATAAAAAATAAAATAAAACAGATCAAGAGAATAAATGACACAGAGTCACCAGAGTTTTATTTTGCCACAAGTCCGCACAACTTGTGGTCACTTGAAGCCTATACCTCTGTTAAAATGCTATATAACCTCCAAGTCTAAATACTATATAACCTCGAAGTCTAATCACTTCTTTGAGTTTCATTTTTTTCTGTGAAACTCCTACGCATGTAAATATTATTAAAAATGGTGTGCTTTTTCTTCTATTAATTTGTCCTTTGTAAATTTAATTCACAAGCCCCCAGGTATTCAGCTTAAGAGAGCAAAGGAAATGTTTTTTCCTTCTACTTCTTTTGTCTCTTTTAGCAGGAGGCCAGTAAATGCTCATAAGGTGGTAGTAGTCCAAAGTTGGAGAGTTGGAGAGACACTGGTCTAGAGCCATGTAATCCAAACTGCCCCCTCTGTCCTCTTCTCCAGCACCAGCCTCCCCTTTTTCTTTCCATTTCATTTCCATAGCTCTCAAACATTAGTTTTATTTTTTATCATTTGACAACTTCATGATATTAAACATTCTTCAAATCCAGTACTCCGTAGGTCATGGGTACATTAAAAATACACAACTACTTTCCAACTTCTTATCTTCCTGGGTAAAACTTTTAATTTTGTCAGCTTCGCTATACATGATTGCTACTCCAAATCACCTGTGATTTTCTGCAGATTTTACGCATTGTTGGCAATTCTAATTAACACAGAAGTTTAGGCAATTCCGTAAAGGGGGGAGAAAGGTTTTACATTATGGCCAGGTAGAAAGTCGACATGTCTGTCCTTCATAGATTTCTTTGCAGTATTTTGGCATCGTAAGAGCTTAGTTTGACCTTCGATTTGTACCTAAGTCAGAAGCAAAAATTTCTTTTTTTCTTTAGCTTTCTAAAACATTCACCTTTTCTGAAAAAGTTGGGGAAAAGTGATCCAAATAAATGGCTTCCAGAAAGAAATGAAGAAGCGCTCCAAGAGGCCTCACTACCTCCATCTCATTTTTCCTTTGAATGCCATTTAATACCTACAATGACTTTCCTAGCATTTAACCTAACAAAGCTTTTAAAGATTTAATATTACCCTCTTTTCCCTCAAATGATATTTGCATAAGCCATAATTAAGTTTTTGGAGTCTCATAAAAAAAACCTATTGAAAGAAATAAAGCAGTGAAGCAAACATTATAAATTGGAGGAGCTAATCACACAAAAAATGATAATAGCTTCCAAACTATAAAGTCAAAATTTACTTATATTTCCTGAATATTATGACTACTAATATTTTAAGATCTATTTATACTAAGATATAGCATTGCTTTCTAATTTTCTCTTTTATTCAAAATCATCTTTAACAACTAAAATCTTGTAACCTAATATCGTAATCAAGCTATTGAACTTTTAAATTGAAGCCAGGCTCTTTCTAAGCACCTCATTTTCAAACATCCGGAGATGCGAAAGCATTTATTCTAAGATGCAAATTTTTAATTGTTTAGTAAAGCAGGAGCTTCTCTGGACCTGAAATAGCAATACAAAAATGTCCTTAACAAATGTGAATTCCTTGAAAAGATGCAAATTCATCATTATTTAACTCGACTATTAATTTTCTCTTTAATGGAAAATAGAACATTTCATTGTGCTATCATATTATATTTTGCTTTATTAGAGTCTTTGCAACTTCAAAAATTCTTTAAGAAGTGAAAATGTGTAATTTGAGTGCTGCTGGAAATAAAACTCAGTTTATAATCATATAATTCATATCACATGTGTTTGATAAGCAACTGGCAAGAAACACTGTACATTTCAGTAACATTTACATCGATCTGTCCTCTGTGATCGGAATGCATTTTGCAGGGCTTACCCAGTTTCACTAGATGATTGAATCAAGATGGGGGTGGCAGGTGACTCGGATACGTATAAAATATGTAAAACCCAAGGCAAACCAAGAAGTTGGGGCAAGATGGCTGCCCTTGGGGTTGGTCTCATTAAAGTCATCCTCATACAATATTTTCTCAGAACTTTGGACAAAAATTACATTAGTGGTTTCTTTTTGAAGGTGACAGTCATTTTCAACATTTTATAAAACCAAGGGATAAAATGACAAGAACATTAAATTAAATTGTAGCATGCTACACAAAACTAAGCTTTGTGTTCAGAGCTACTGTTGGAAATAGCCCGGCAGACATTTCTTTCTTTTACTTTCTCTCTCTCTCTTTTTTTTTTTTATCAATTTAACAAATGTTTGTTTTCAATTTGTTTTTTGACAATGGACTTAATAAACTCTTTTACCTAGTTAAGATTATGAAAAGTGTTTCTCCCCTCACTTATCTCATTTATAGAATTTGTAATTTGCATAATGGTAAGGCAGGGGCATTTTCATTCCTGTCTTTCAAGGCCTTCCATTCTAATTTTCATGGTAATAGTAAGTGCACTTAACAACAATGGTCCATTGATCCAGCATGTCTCCTACCTGCCCCGGAGCAACTGGGCAATTGTTAACCATAGAAGCCACAAAATAGATAACGGGAATCGACCATTAGTGCAAAGGCTGCTGCCTATAATGGTCTCAATAATAATTAATATGCAGGATAGCTAGTCCTGTCACACACCATTTCAGACTAGAATTGCATCTGTCAGTCCAAATCCTGACTCCATTTGAGGCATCCAGCCCCGAATCTAGTTAGACAGCTAACTGAATTAAAACAAAAATCTACAGATGCATGATAAATGCACAGGATGCTATGTCACACATGAATGACTCCTGCGCAGGCCAAATGACAGATGTATTTCCGCGACTCCAGGCCAGGCTCCAGCACAAACCACTCTTCATTTATCAATAATTGGGCCTTAATTTCATTTGGCAGTGGTGGAGCAGCATGCTCAGCTTCCTCTCCAATAGACGAACACTAATTAGACTTTTTCTGGGGGGAGTGGGGGGTGGGCACCAATCTTTTCATTTCATTTCAAATAGTCAATGATAAGCAAAGTTAGAGTTTGTCCTTTGGAAGAGAAGGGTCTGTTTTACCCACAGCTCATTATTAGTAATAATATCTTTCAATGGGAGTTCCTCAAGTATTAATGTTTTGATAAAGATGAGAAACATGGGAGATGCCAAGTGGGAAAAGAAATATGAGGACGGATTTTGGTTATAAATGAAGTCTTTTAACTCATGGACTCTTCTTACTCTTTGTTGAGTTTTGCTTTGCCTTTTAGGTCAATGTGTGTGTGTGAGAGAGAGAGAGAGAGAGAGAGCGAGCAAGAGAGAGAGCGAGCAAGAGAGAGGCAGTGACAGAAAGATCGCACAGACAGATGGAATGGTAAACAGGAAAACAGTAGAACAATTCTTAAAATTTTAATTGTAGAAGGAGAAAGCCATTGGGATTTTTTTTTTTTTTTAGGTTATTGTGTGATTTTCTAGACCAATTTTAATGTCGTGCTTCTATGATAGGTCAATTCATTATAATAATTAATAAGACGCCCCATCAACTCCTAAAAGGATCCCCACTACCATCCAAGTAGCAAAATCTCTCCCAAAGAATTTCCAGTCATGTGTACACAGAGCAAAGTCTACTGTGTATCATCCAAACCAGCTCCACAGTTACAAAAAATACATGAAAATAGTCACATATTGGCCACTTTCCTCCTTCTATCTACATTATGGGGATTAACATTCCCTCTCTTGGTGCCTGCAGAGTCCAATTGTTCATTTGTTCCTTTTTTTAAGTAAGAAGAAAATTGGCATGGCAGATTGTGTACCGTGATTTTCCCCAGATAGAACTTTCTCCTTTTAAAGCAGCGGTTCTCAACCTGTGGGTTGTGACCCCTTTTTAACAATGAAAACACATTGTGGCATTAGGCTAGTTGCTCAATGGGCCTTAGAACTGGCTGTGCTTGTCAGGTTCTCTTGAGCTTCTTGCCTCTCCTTCCAAGTTCTACCCCAGGATGAGTGACAAGGGGATACCCTGCTTTTCCTCCAACTTCCATGTACAAGCTTAATGGAAGCAGGTTGCCCTACTGATCCTGTCTTGGGATGGTCCTATTCTCTGCCACTCAGACACCCTTCAATATCACATTTATTATTCTTCATTGGCATAGGTGAAGGCAGTGATGTTGTCCTGAGGACTGACTGCTATGCCCAGATGATCTGTTGAAGTTGGCTGCCTGATCTAACATACAACATAATTGCAGAGGGCTAGGAACAGAATCTGTTCCCATTTCACCCCAGTAACTATGCCAAATTCAACAGAGAGTTCTCCATATGGTCTAACACAAGTGAGGTAATGTGTATATTATGCCATAATAAATGAAGTCTCATAGGTTTCAATGGCTCATAGTAGCTATCAGGAATCTTTCCTAGCAACTCATGGGAAACTGAGCAGCATGCCATAAATGGGAAAGCCATAAATAATTTTGCAACTCAGCCACCAGGGCTGTGGTGAAATGCTGTGCTTGCATTATTGACTCTAAACACTGACACACATGTGAGCGTGTCTGCCATTTTGTAAGCAGGCTCCCCTGAAGAACACAGGAACACAGAGGGATTGGCAATTTACTTGGAAAAGATCGGGAAGCTTCAGGAGTTTTAAAGACCATGGTCTGGATATTGTGCTACTTGTAATTCCAGAGTAATAGGATTTGTAAAGACTGTTAGTGCTTGTATTTCTTAGGAGATATTTAATGAACAAGATAAAAGAGAACTCCTGAGGTATATTGTATCATAATCAAATACTTACTGACCTCACCCCACTGACATTAGGCTTGACCATGTCATGTTGTTGGCCAACGAAACTTGAGTGAAAGTGTCACATGCCAATTCCCAGCTAAGCTTTGAAAACCACTCTGCCATTCTGTCACGTTTTCTTTCTCTCTGACACAAGACCAGTAACATTCCAGATAAGGCTGCTCCATCAATCTGGGTCCTGGAGTAAAGATGTGGAACAGAGCTGCAGCCAACCTGTAATGAACATGTAACATGAGAAGCATTAAACTGTTGTTGTTAGCCACAAAGATTCAGGGACATTTTATTACTGCAGAATAATTCAAGCTGGCTAATATAAATCATTGTACATATTTAAGATAATATGGAATATTTAATTCTGATTATTTTAACATAGGCCTATTACTCTGAATAATGATGAGAGGATTGGTGACACACATGGTGATTTTTACTACCATTGACTCTTCCACTTGCACAACATTCCTCAGATTGGCCAACAAAAGTTTGCAACCAGTATGCATCTGCTGTTACTCTTGCATGTAAAAGCTAGTGGCATATACATTTTCTCCTACCTGTGTGACCTCCTATTCATGCTTCCAGTCTTGTCTTAGCTGTCTTTTCCCCTCCTGACCCCCATAAGGAAAAGATCCAATGCTTTAAGAGGAAGTATTTCATGATTTGCTAACTTACAGCAACCCACAGTACATTAATACCACATGGTGATATCGTGGTCATTGCTATGGTTTGAATGTGTATTGCCCCCCCCCCAAAAAAAAAAAAAAATTAAGAGTGGGGTCTTTTGAAGGTAAGTCATGAGGATAGGACACTAATCCTGTGTGGCTCCAGAAAGCCGCGTTCTCCTTCTACCATGTGAGGACAGAGAAACAAGATACTCTCTGTGAAGGCATCGCCAGACACTGAATTTGTCAGCACTTTGATCTTGGACTTCCCAAACTCCAGAACTATACGCAGTAAATTTCTATCACTTATAAATTACCCAGTCTGAGATATTTTATTATAGCAGTTGGGGTGGACTAAGATGACCATGTTGACCTCACAATCTGTCATGTCCAGAAGGGATCAAATTGGTTGCCCAAAATCCCTTCTGAAAAAGACAAAGCTGGGGATACCAGACATGGGCAGAGGTTCCTAAAACTTAGGATGGGTTCAAGGATAATGCCTGCCTGGCTAAAGGTCTTTGGCAGGTAGAGGCATGGCTGATGTCTCTGTGTAGGGATAGAGCCAAGGAATCGGCACCTCTAAGAACACACTGAGCAGAGATGAAGTTCATTTACAGAGAAGTTCATTTACAGAGTTCATTTAAAGAGAAAGTGGAGACCAGAGTTCTGAAGGAGAATGGGAAAGGGAGCAAAGTGCCGTTCCCAGGGGTTCTCCAGCCTTGCCCTGGGGCATAGTGTAATGTGCTCATGGTTTTGCCCTTGGGTGTGGGAGTTTCTGTTGAGAACACAAAGCCATTTAAGTCTCTAATCAGCCCAGCGTGTTTACATGTTTATATGAACACAATTTTTCTCAGTCCATAGACCAGTGTTTATATTGTACTCAGTTTCCAGAAAAGGTGAGCCTGAAAAGCATGAACCTAAACCTCTGCATATCCTCTGATTCTTCACCAGGTGAGGGATCTCTGCCTCAAGGATCCCCTCAGAGACACAGAACTATCGGCTATTTCTTTCACCAATGTTTATTTTCATAGAGCAAATTTAAGAAAATAAGGACAATATAAATTGGGGTTTTCCTAAAGCACATTTAACTGATTTTATGCATGTGTGATTTTGTGTACTGCCTACCTTTTGTCTTTAAATTTACCTTTCCTTTTAACTATCAAGAATTATGTAGTATTTGGTCATATTTTCTACTTTGATATTCTTATTTGAAATAACAAAAAAAGTGGCAACCCCTAGTCAGTCTTATTTTTAAAAAGCTTTACTGGCATATGAGATCTAAAGTCTGAGAAATGTTGATACACACTATTCCAAGGTTTTGGCTGGATCATTTTCCTAGCCACAGGACAGCTAAGAGAGCTTCTGAGATTTACCATAGATACAAATGCAGCTACACTGGGAATGCCCAGGTGATGAGCATTCACTGAAAAGAAAAAGTTTATGATTTGGAAAGAGAGAGCTTTATTTCTCATAAAGATTTCACCTCATAGTGGCCATACTAGCAGGCTGGGAAATAGGGCTCCAGCCACAAGCCAGGAACATGTGCTTCAAAAGATGGACAAAGGGGACAGGATTTTATACTGAGCAGGGTGGCTAAATATACATGTCTAACAAGCTATAGGAGAGGACATGAATATTTATGAAAAGGGAACTAAGCACCTGCTCAGTGGGGCATTCTGGCACTTTATGGGGTCCATGTTTAAAAGTGGCCACTCTCCATGTCAAAAAGGTGAAACAAGGACACAAAACTTCTCTCCGCAGAGATACAAAATCATTAACAAACCCAAGGCCATAAAGACAAAGGTTAAACCACATCTGCAGCTCATCAGTTTAATTTACAGAGATCACTTGAATCTCTGTATATGTCTGGTATATATCCAGTGGTTTTCTCTGATTAATAGACATTTTATCTTAAATTAAAACATTCCAAGGCTTTAGACAACACTTTATTTCTTTAACCAATTATAAATCAAAGAGTCTTTAAAGCCACCTACAATCTGTAATTCCCCCAATTAAAGATCACCTACCTTTTCAGGCTAGACTGATGTATGACTTCCGTGTACTGATGTATGACTTTGTGTCATTCCTGTCTCCCTAAAATGTATAAAACCATACTGTAACCCACGACCGTGAGACCACTTGCTCAAGGCTTCTTGGGTATGCCTTTCCCGGCCATGGTCACATATATTCAGCTCAGAATAAGCCTCTTTAAATTATTTTATAGAGTTTGAGGGTTTTTTTTTTTTTTTTTCTGTTAACAGCATTTTCTGTAGACTGTTAAAACCACATCATGGTTGGTGGTATTTTATCAGGAGTGAATTCTGGTATAAAATAAAGCCTAGTGGCCATTAGCAAGAGATAGATAAAATGACACATGTCCAACCTCCTATCCCATCATTGTTGGAAATTCAGTTTTAAGGTTTCTCTGGGATTTCCTTGACATTTTTTTCTGCGTCTAGATCCTTCTGGTTGGGAGGATTCAGGATAAAGACACCAATTTATTTTATCTGGGCTTTCAAGGACTCTGAGGAAGCATATGTTATATTTTCCCTTCTAGACTTTGAAAATGGTCTTATGGCTTTTCTAACCAGAAGTAAATTTATAGAGTGCACTGAACTCTGTGAAAAGCAGAAGTCTATAATTCCGGGGTGACTTTACCTCTATCAAGGTTAGGACAGTCTGTGCAAGGCTAAAGGTGTATACCACTATCTTCAGCCCCCTTACTGTGCCCTGCTCACCTTTTTTTTGGTAGAGTTTATTCTCAGGCTCCCGATGACTCATACTGAATATATGTCCTGTGGAATATCTATGCTGGTTAGGATTCACTGTTGTTAGCGACAGAAAACAATTGTGACTACCTTTAAACAAAGGAGTGCATTAGAAGGATAGGATATGGGGTAGCTCTTAAAATCAGAAGATATAGAGAGAAAACAGTGCTGGGAAAGGTAAGAATAGCTCTAGGGATCTAAATGGCAGGAACTAAATGGCACCGCTGGGATGAATCAATTCCAATCTCTCTCTCTCTTTTTTTTTAATTTTTGTCATGCTGGTGAATATTTAAATTCCAAAGATATGTTGGCTAGTACCATTTGCCCATTCCTGCCCTAAAGACAGCAGAACATCTGAATTGACAGTTTCACCAGGAGTCTATGTAGTGGGGGAGCGAAAGTTCCCAAAAAGGAAGTGAGGAGGCTGTTTCCAGAGGGCAAAGGAGCAATTCTGGATGGGCAGAACAACAGATGTTCACTTTTGTCTCCAAAGAGACCTTTCTTCTCTGCATTCCAGGCCTAAGCCCCCCACATACCCCCAAATCAAACATATCTCAGCAAGATATGTCACCTGTAAACTCATAAACCCACAGGTCTCAGTGGCACATGCCACTTTAGCAATGGTAACATCCTAAAAATCATTTTATAGTAGCAAAAATTGACTCTCTCTAAGAGTGAGGACAATTCTGCATAGCAGGTGGCATTGCCTTGGGTTTTATCAGGAAGGAATTTAATAAACCAGATCAATAACCTTAGGGCAAACCTTTGGGTGTTGATATGACCAAAAATTCAGGCTTCTTGTCTTATTACTTCTCAGAAATTATTTACCAAGTGGAATATTTTAAGTAGTCAAATCATTGTGACTGAGGTTCATTAGAGCTCTTACCATTTAACTTAGAAGTAGCAAGGGAGGAAAAATGTCCTTTTTGAAGACTCTCTGGTGAGATTTAATAGTTTAAGACAATCTTCTGAATGTTACAAGTTTTATTTGAAGGCTAACATAGCTTTTTATTTTTTATGACTGAACCAACACTCCACAAATTATCCTGTATGTCTTAGATCAACATATGCAGCAAATCTGGCCCTAAATGTAACTATAACAGAGAATTTCTGAAGGAAATATAACTCTGGTACCCAAAGAGTTTATTTCATCTCATTCAGTTTTTGATTATTTAAGAATATTTGGATTTCACATTATTTTATAATATTTAATGCACTGTCACCAAAAAAAAAAAGTTAATGAGGTTTTAGTGCCATGGGCCTTTATTGTCTCTTTTTATTATACACATGGCCAATTTAATTTTCAGCATAGTAGAAAAAAATTTTTTTTTCACATTGGAAAGGGAAAAACAGCTTGTTAGAATTGGATGCATGACTTTTACAAAAGGGAGTAGGTGCCTCGTGTAAATGTATTATAATGGAATTTGGCAATAGATTAATTAGTTCTGGATTTTCTAGCAAATTATTCTATACTCACCATTCCCAAGCAGGTCCCATAAAATTTAAATGGAAGTTAAAACACATAATGATAACCCATGCCTTCTGTGCCCTTAATAATCATCTTCTTTCTCTCCTATTGATTATTTCATCAACCTGTCAGATCTTAGACACCTTGCACAGATGACAAACATGCTGTCAGCCTGCAAGCTGGCAGGAAGGTAGGGGAGAGGAGCTGTTAGCAGGAGGGCTACCCTTTACCCTATAATCAATTGAATTCCTCTTAGTACTATTCTCAGGGCACGTAGTTTAAGCTTGGAATGAGTCATTTACAGTCTGCTCAGAAATATGGAGTCATATGGAAAAGCGGATGCACATTGGATGAACAAAGATTTCCAAAGTATTCTATCTTGGAATCACAAAGGAATGGGGGGAGGTATTGAATCTTTGCAAAGCTGAAGGCCAGTAGACTTTCTCTACCATCCCTCCCCATCCCATCCTCTTAGCCACTCCAGTGTTTCAAAAGAGTAATACAATTGCCTGAGGTTTGAGGGTCAGGCCAATCTTCATTTAGTCCCAGCTAATGATTATGTCCTGGCTCTGTTGGAAGCTCTGGGCCAATGGCCCAAATTCTCTCAATCTGAATTTCTTTGCAGTAGAACTGTGAAGATTAAGTGAAATAACATATCAGAAACATTTTGCCTGCAGAAAGTGTTCCTTTAGCTTAAAAATTAGCTATCATTTAAGGGGAGATTATATTCAGGCACTTCACATGTAGAGATTTCAGATACTTGGTAAAGAAAAAGTTATTATTACTCTTTAGCACTGAGGACAGTAAAGTTCAGAGAAGCTGAACTCAAATCTTTTGACTCTAAAGCCTATATGCTTTCATACTAGGTATTGGCTATTTTTGCTTATAAAGAATAAAAAACAGTCTGTTTGTTCAAGTTCTGTGCACCCATACCAAAACTGGAAGTGTGTGTAAGAAAACGTGCACATTCAATATTCCTTGATGAGAAGGAAGGACGCAGCCAGCCATACTGTATTATGGCTGAATTCCACTTGAGTTCAAAGGGCCCCTCCATGAAGCTATTGGAAGGACCATGCTGCTTTTTAGTACCTAGCTCTTTGGCTGTCCTCAGTCATGAAAGTAGATATCATTCAATAGTTAAATAAATGACAATATATTTAGTAATAAAATTTGAGACTCCAAAATTTAATCAAATTTAAATCACAGGAAATTATATCAATTATTAAATTTTCAGAAATATTCTCTTTGTCTTCTTATGTTTATAAAATCACAGATAAATTATTGTAAGAACTAAAAAACCATTTCTTAACTCATTTAAATCCCTTCCTATTTGTTCTTTGCTTTTATTTATCAATTCCAGAAAATATTTGTCATGAATCTTATCAAATGAAACACATGACTTTTATTTCATTTGATCTGACCCTCAATAAATATTATTTCATTATATTCATTTATTTGCTGCTAAATTGCTTTTCCTAGTTACCTATAGCAATGCCTGTGAGCAGTTTCTGTGGTTTGAAGGTAAACTATATTTATAGTAAAACCACTATGCATTTTTAAAATAATTGTCCTATAATTCATTGTCAGGTCAATTGTCAATGTTCTCACAGATATTAAGACAATGACAGCAGAATTTTGTTTGCAAGTATATTTTATTGGCCAGTCTCTAGTCTCTCAGATCTTTTAAAAATAAGAAAACAATAACCAATAATCTAATTAATGGATGAATAAGCTTTGTCCAAAAACCTAGTCTCTTAATTTTCCAGTTCTGGAGAAGATGACCACTTAAGTAATATATTCAGAAGATTTCTCATAACAAATACATTAAAGACATAAATTATAAAAATACTCATTAGAATTGGTGGTAACAGCAATATTTCCTGGGATACAAAAGTTTAATCTATTGTCCTATAAATGCTAGCCCTCTATTCTGGTTAGGAAAAAACATCTTTACCTTATTGGTTCCTGATTACTTATTAATACTGAGAGTATGTTCATTCTTTATGTAACCATTAGTTAGCATGCTCAATGTAATGACATTTGAAAATTCTTCTTTATTCGCAGGGTTTCGTCTGGATAGCTATTTTCCCAACATGACTGCAAATGAAAAATGTTTTCAAGACCTTCTTTCCATACATTAAAAGCATTTAAAGAAAAGAATAATCAACACCTATTGAGCAGCTACAATGTGCCAGGCACTGTGTCATGTAGATAATGTTCTAACTGATTATCCTCCTTGAATAAATGATCCATGGCATCAGACAACAAGTGTGACATGCAATGATCTGAATGCTTTTATTCTCCACGGTATCTGCTTTGAAGTGCCTCAGGCTGGTAACTATAATAGATCTGAGATGATTTTGAGCTTATACTCTGTAGATTGTAAGTGCAAATGAAAACCTGAACTTATAACCAAAGGTTTGAGCCCTAAGCCCAAATATGTTATAACAAATGTATCTTCAAGAAAGAGTCTCTGAAAAAGGATTTTGTCCTCAAAATGGGAAAATAGGTCTTTGTATCCAGACTCATTCAAGGTTAATGGTTCTTATACTGAAGTGGGAGAATTTCAACATAGAACCTGGAGTTGTTGACGTGATCTTGTTGTATTTTTAAAAGGGCTATAGAAGAAGCTCATAAATGTTCTTAGATATCAACAATATGGTTTAGACAGAGTTTTTGATGAATTCTGTGCAAGTTAATCAAACCCATATTGAATAAATCTCTAAAAAAATATATACACAAGATTAAATGACTGGTTTGAACCAACTTAAAATACTTGAAGAAAAATTCATGACAATTTTTTCCAGGTCATCTGTCTAGCGTTGAGAATTTAAAATCAGATTTGAAATTTTATAAAAGTTCTTAAAGTTAGTTCATCATCCTGCCAAAAATCCTTTAACACAGTTGTAGCCCTCCATCATCTTGAACAGAACTTCACTCAGTAATGATCAATCAAGTTATATTTGCCATAGAAGTTGCTTTTTATAATGAAGGCTTCCAGGAAACCTACAGATTTCTGGCTTCACACTTGAAGCTGATGTGCATCAGGACAGAGTAATTAACAAGACCCCCTCTATTCTATGTCGTACTATAGACAAACATTAACTTGAAATAGACCTTCAACCTAAATTACAAAAGTGAAAACCATAAAATTCTTAGGAAAGAACATAAGAATAATCCTTTTTGACCTTAAATTAGATAATGGTATCTTAGATTTGACACCAAAAGTGTAAATGACAAAAAAAAAAAGATAAATTGAATTTTTCAAAATTAAAAACTTTTATACTATCAAAAGCATTTTCTGCATCAATTGAAAGAATCATATGGTCTTTGTTTTTTAATCTGTTTATGTCCTGAATTATATTTATAGATTTATGTATACTGAACCAGCCTTGAGACTCTGGGATAAAACCCACTGGGTCATGGTATATAATTTGTTTGTTATGTTGCTGGATTCTGTTTGTTAGGATCTTGTTGAATATTTTCGCATCAATATTCATTAGAGATATTGGTCTATAATTTTCTTTTCTTGTTGGGTCTTTTCCTGGTTTGGGGATCAAGGTGATATTTGCATCATAGAATGTGTTGGCTAGTATTCCTTCTTCTTCTATATTTTGGAAAAGGTTGAGTAATACAGGTACTAGTTCCTCTTTAAAGGTTTGGTAGAATTTTGATGTAAAGTCATCTGGTCCTGGGCTTATCTTTTTAGAAAGATTTTGTACAGTTGATACTATTTCAGAACTTGATATAGACCTATTCAACATTTCCACTTGATTCTGGCTAAGTCTTGGAAGCTGCCATGCTTCTAAGTATTGGTCAATTTCTTTCAGATATTACTATTTCTGACAATAAAGTTTCTTATAATATTCATTAAGGATTTTTTGAATTTCTGAGGGATCTGTTGTTATTTTGTCTTTACCATTTCTGATTGATGAAATTTGATATTTTACTTTTTTTTTTTCCTGGTTAGGTTAGCCAAAGGTTTATCTATTTTATTGACCTATACAAAAAAACAACTTTTTGATTTATTAATCTTTTTGATTGTATCCAGCATCCCCTCATGATCAGAACACTTAAGAAAATTGGTATAGAAGGGTTCTGAAATAGCATCAACTATACAAAATCTCCCTACAAAGAAAAGCCCAGGACCAGATGACTTTACATCAGAATTCTACCAAACCTTTAAAGAAGAACTAGTACCTATATTACTAAACCTCTTCCAAAATATATAAAAAGAAGAAATACTAGCCAACACATTCTATGAAGCAAATATCACCTTGATCCCCAAACCAAGGAAAGACCCAACAAGAAAAGAAAATTATAGACCAATATCATTAATTAATATTGATGCTGAAATACTAAATAAGATCCTAACAAAAAGAATCCAACAACACATCAAAAAAATTATACACCATGACCAAGTCAGATTTATTCCAGGGTCTCAAGGCTGGTTCAATTTACATAAATCTATAAATGTAATTCAACACATAAACAAACTTAAAAATAAGGACCATATGATTCTTTCAATTGATGCAGAAAAAGCTTTTGATAATATTCAGCATCCCTTTATGATCAGAACACTTAAGAAAATAGGTATAGAAGGGACATTTCTTAAACTAATAGAGGCCATCTACAGCATACCCACAGCCAATATCATATTGAATGGAGTTAAAATGAAATCATTTCCACTTAGATCAGGAACAAGACAAGGTTGCCCATTGTCTCCAGTGCTCTTCCACATTGTAATGGAAGTTTTAGCCATTGCAATTAGGGAAAAAAAGGCGATCAAG
>CAUYPK010145821.1:0-46617 GCA_963574355.1 Loris lydekkerianus
ACATGAAGGCTATAACCCAACTATACCACAAGACTATGGGGAAAGGACCAAGGAAGGGGAAGGGAGGGGGGAGGTTTGGGTGGAGGAAGGGTGATGGGTTGGGCCACATCTATGGTGCATATTTTTATCTATAATAAAAAAATATAAAAAATAAAAAATAAAAAATAAATAAATTTAACATAAAAAAAAAAGAAGCGAAGTAGGAACTTAAGTTGTGTATTTTATAAAACTTTGATCTTATCCGTGGGCAAAAATATTCATAAAAACAATACTGAAAGGAAATACAGACAAATGTTACCCATTTATGCTCATGGGGTGAGGTTATTGTTCATTTTATTCATCTTTCTCTTTTCCCACAGTTTGCAGCCTCTAAAATAAACACATATTTTATAATAAAAAATGAAATGGTAATTTATTTAACATGGGTAACAAGAAAATAGAAGTGTTTAAAGCTATCAGTTACCTACAGAGAACTTTCAAAGCCTTTGATAAATTATGCTCTCAAGCATATTTTACAACTTTTGTTGGCTCTTACCTCCCAGATGGCGCAACGTTCTCTGATCTTATTTGATAGCTGAAAATGTCCTTTCATCATCAACTTTATCCCTACTTTTCCTTAAGAAATTAAGTCATCAGAAACTGACTCAGGACTACAAAGGCTTTGGAAGGTTTCAATTTGAGGGGTGAATGGAAATCACAGGTGTTAACCATGTGTGCTTTTTTAATAATATTATAGCATAAATATTTCTCACATTACTAAATATATTTTAGAAACATAATTGACCCAAACATCATAGCATTACTCCTTTTTGTTCAGATTATGAATCTTCTTCAAATCCACTAAAATATGCTTTGATCTCATGACACACTTTTTAAGTCTTATTTTGTTTTTAATTGACTGATAATAATTGGATAGGATTTATCCATTTATAGGATACATTGTAATGTTTTGATATATTTATACATTGCAAAATGATCAAATCAAGCTAATTAGCATATCCATTACATCAAACACGTACCATTTCTTTATGTTAAGAGAACATTCAAAACCCTCTTTTCTAGCTGTTTTGAAATAATACATTATTGTTAACTGTATATACCCCACTGTGCAATAGAACACTAGAACTTATTTCTCCTATTTAACTGTAAGTTTCTAACTTTTGACCAACCCCTGCCTCTGGCAACCATTATTCTATTTTCTATTTCCATGTGACTCTGCTTGCTATTTGCTCAGATTACTCCTTCTCTAATCTCATTGTCCTATCATACATGTGATTATTTCACTCCTAAGGAAAGCAGTGATAAGGGGCAGCAACACAAATTTCCATTCAATTTAAGTGAAGAAACTTACTTCCGGTCCTCATACAGATACTCCTCTCTCGGATGTTGATTCAAATGAATGACTTTATGGCTATCAATAATACCAACCTCTTAAACAGAAAACTTGTGATAACAGAAGAGTTTAACCAAACTTTTGTCAAAGTGTTAACCTGAGACTTTTCTCACTCCCCTGTCTCACCTTAAAAGATGCAGTTTCTTAGGGTCCTGTATATTACAGAGAAAATAAACATCCATCAGGCTTGGAGAATCTTAGGAAATGCTTATTGCTCTCAGCATTGCAATTTTTCCAGATACATCAAGACCTTTGAACATGTGGATATTGATAGATAATCTGATAATTTCTTGATTTCCTTCCTCAATAAATCAGATGATATCCAAAAGCTAGATAAATAGTAAACTTGGAGAAAGAGGAAGGCAAACTATTTTGCAATAAATGATATACATAAGAAAATACAGGATGATAAAATCTCTAATAGTGCCCAATCCTGGAGACCAGACATAATGGGCCAAGGAAACCTACATTCCATTTCCTGGCTCTCCCAGTAGGAAGATTATGACAGCTCCAACAATTTCAGTTAAACCTCTCACAATAAAATTCTTTATGCAGTGTTTATTTTAGAATTTCCCTTTTCTTTCCTATAGTGACACACTATCTTTACATCAAACACTAAAGTAGTTCATTTTGGGGTTTAGAAAAGATAAAATTCACCCACAAAATAAGACTGAAAAGTGGTTCCCTTTCTCAGTTCAGCTCTATAGTTAGTTATTTTGAAATCAGCCATAGTGAGAGCACTTTAAATCATAGAAATTAACAATTACTACAAATTATGGCCCTCGCCCCTAGTTCCCAGCTGGCTTGCCTGACCACCACTGTTTGCAGAGCTTCATGTATGACTAAAGCTTGGGCACGGGCTGATAATCATGCCCTTGGTGGCCTGGATCTTAGCACAGATGTCCTTAATTGGCTCCTATTGGCAATGTGATCTAAAGTCTAGACACAACAGCAGCCTGCTAAGAAAAAAGCAAACCGAATTTTCCACTGACAGCAATTCCAAAGTGATTAAAAGTATAACTCAAAGTAGACCTTTTTTCTCTCTTATTCAAATGAAGAGGACAAAGATGAAACAGAATGAAGAAGAGGAGGAGGAGGACATAAAAGAGGAAGTGGAGGGGAAAAGAAGAAAAAGGAGGTAAAAAATAAGAAGGATTAAAAAAAAAAAAAAGCCTGTCAAAAGTTCTGCTTTTTCCACAGTGACCAAAATGCCTGGCCATTATTCATTCTTTGCTTCAGAGGCACTTTTACTGTGGATTTTATTTCTCCATTTCTTCTTTTTTATACCAGTTTTAGAGTACCCTGCAACGTGCATGAGTATTCTGGACCACTCTTTGTTTCTACACCTTAAAATCCAAGACTATCTTCTCCCATGAGGGCCCTAAACTCAATTAATGATACATAATAAATGCCCTACTTCAAAGACTCTGGGGACACAAATTAGGGATTTTCAGATGCAAAAGCACCAGCCATAGACAAAACCAGATAAGGCAAAAGACACTTAACTTGAATTATTGCTTTGGGAGAAAGCCAAGAGTTTAGATCAAACTCATTAAGAATTTGCTTTTTAGGACATTAAATTCCTTATTAAAGTGGTGATTTGACTCTAATTTCTTAAAGACCCTTTGATACAGTTGATCTCAGTTTAGTACCTGTCAAACACTCATATCCTTTAAAATGTACTCAATTGATACTTTTCAGAATATCAGGAACATAGCCAAATGAGGTACCAAAATATCTCTCAGGCAGGTCAGATTAAATTATATCAAAGAGCACATCCTCTGCACTTCAAAATATAGTAGAATTTCTATAAGTTCATGTATACTTTGGTGTATTGTGCACTTCCACATGAATCATAATAAAAAGAACGTAAATCTGAAATACAGGTACTTTAATTTGCAGTTTGCTTCATATTTCAGATGTATTTCTGCTTAGACATTGTTTTCAGACAAGCAGTAATAAGTAATTCTCAGTTAGCCTTGGTAATACCACACAAATTTTTATAAAAAAGACTCAGACTGGACTCACACCTCTCAGCACTTACAAAAATTGATTCAAGATGATTAAAGATTTAAATCTAAGGCATGAGACAAAAAAGTGTAGGGAAAACATTTGAAGATATCTGCCTGGGTAAAGATTTTATGAAGACTTCTGTGGCAATTGCAAAAACAACAAAAATAAACAAATGGGACTTAATTAAACTGAAAAGCTTCTGTACAGCTAAGGAAACAACAACCAAAGCAAATAGACAACCTTCAGAATGGGAAAAGATATTTGCATATTATGAATCAGACAAAAACTTGATAACAAGAATCTATAGAGAACTCAAATTTATCAACATAAAAAGAGCCAATAATCCCACATATCACTGGGCAAGAGACATGAAAAGAACCCTCTCTAAATAAGACAGACGAATGGCTAAAAAACATATGAAAAAATGCTCATCATCCCTAATCATCAGAGAAATGCAAATCAAAAATACCCTGAGATATCACCTAACTCCAGAATGGCCCACATCACAAAGTCTCAAAGCTGCAGATACTGGCATGGATGTGGAGAGAAGGAAACACTTGCACCCTGTTGATGGGACTGCAAACTAATACAAACTTTTAAGAAGGAAGTATGGAGAACCTCAAAGAGCTCAAATTAGACCTCCCATTTCATCTTGCAATCAATCACCTTTCCAGGTATCTACGCAGAAGAAAAAAAAATCCTTTTATCATAAGGACATTTCCACTAGACTGTTTATCACAGCTCAATTTATAATTACCAAAACGTGGAAACAACCTAAATGCCCAACAACCCAGAATAGATTTTGTACCCTCAATGAATCCCAAACAATAACAAAAATAAAAATAATAAAAATCAAAAAACATAAAATGGAATTATTCAGTCACACAAGGAATTTTGGTCTATTTTATTTACTAACATATCCCTAGTGCTTAGGAGAATGCTTGGAGACTAAGTACTAAATAGATATCTGTTGATTGAATTACTAAATAAATGAACGGAAATTTTGGATTAGAAATCTTTACTGTTTTTCTGTAGGTTGCATTTCAGTTTGATTGAGCCCAGCATGATTGCATTTTCCCTTTTTATTTCCATGATAACTGAAATATCTGTACAGTTATCTCTGTGTAAATGAGACATTTTTGTCTCAGAGAAGCAAAAGAACTCTGTAGTCCAAATTCATGATTTAACATCCTACAAATTAATATCTCTTGTTTTTAAAATCCTCCTCTCACATAAATTAAGTTCATCATGTCAGAAAAATCTCTTAACTAAGGTACATTTCCAACTAAAATTATATTGAAAGACCAATTTATATTTAGAATTTGCTTATTAAAACTTTTATTCATGCCATACATTTTCACCACTTTTTTCTTATTCTTAAAAATACAATCAAAAACAACTAGAAACAAACTGGTTTTAAGTTTTTGAAAGGAACAGCCCACACCTATTTGCTAATTATGTGACTGAACTTGCTTTGAGATTTTCAGCAATCTCAAACAGTTATGAATACATCAGGCCACAAAGGTGCACTCACTTATTAAGGTAGTTTCTGAGAAGCAGAAGAAATACCTGACCTAATCTGAAAGTCTACTGGATAATATTTTGTGGCTGAAGCTAGTTAATGAATACTTTAGAAACATACATATTTGAGAAGCAGAATCAATGTAATTGCTCTTGTTAATCAAAGTCTTAATTGTATAGTTCATTAATACTAATTAGTTGAGTGCCCTTTCTATTATATTATTCATACAAGTAATTTCTTTTAAACTAAGACTGACTATAGATGTCTATAAATACAAGTATATAAAAAAGATCTATAGAGTGATTTTCAGAAAGAAAAAATATATAAAATTAGACTTTTCTATTTTGAAAATTAAATTCTAAACTTTCCCTTCCATATTAGGAACTCAAGACCTCTTTCTCATTTGAAAATAAAGAATATGATTTAAACAATTGAATACAAGCACAAAAAAAATAGCTTATAAAGATGTGTCCTCCATTTAGTCTATCTAGTTTTTTAATGTGAATAAAAATGCCATGTTTATTATCAAAAAAAGAAGCATAAATTGGTAAAAAAAAAAAAAAAAAAAAAGGAAGTTCAGAGAATTCTAACAAATCCCCTCTCCCCAACCACACACACTCACAGTTTCCCATTAAATTGACAAATAAAAATTTTATATATTTATGGTACACAACATGATATTTTGAAATATGCATACATTCCATAATGTATTATCAAATTGAGATAATTAATATATGCTTCATCTCACATACTGATCAATTTTATTATTTTAATTTAATTGACAATAATAATTGTATTTATTTATTAAGTACAATGTTATGATTCAACATGTGTATACATTGTAGAATAATTCAATCAAGCCAATTAACAACTAAGAAAAGGAAATATATGTATTTAGAAAGTACCTAATCTTCTAATCCTATCACAGAAAAATTTATAGTTTTAAGTAATAACTTTTCTTAAATTCCCTTACATAAATTACTTAGATAAGTATTTCACTAATTTGGCTGCAAATTAGATTCTTCTGGGGAGGTTTTTAACAGTATAGGTCTCACTCAACCTTGGTCAACCAGCAGCCCTGGCCCACTATATGGACCCTGGACTGCTGAGACAAATCCATGCCTGTGCAACTGTGCATCAGGCATGGATTGCCTGTGCAACTGTGCATCAGCAGTCCTCTTGCTGGTGGAACAGTCCTCCATATAGGTGTTTGTGCCCCCAAATTTCCCAGAGACAGCTGTGAAGCTCTCCCTATGCCTGTATCTGGGGCTCGCCCCAGTGGCTCTAGGACCCTTGCCATGCCTATGTCTCAATCCCTAAGACTCTACAATTATGTCTGGATCCTAAAACCCCATCACTGGGTCTCCACTACTACTATTGAGCTGGCAAAACCTCGCCAAGGTTCGATACTTCACTCAGGACCCCCCCATGCTGAGAAGCCATCACTCCTGGACTCAGTTCAAGAGCATCCCTCAGTGAAGAACAGGTGCTATACAATTCTGTTAACCTACAATCAACAAAGAGAATACAGAAGAGATGAAATCATTAAACAACCCTGGCAACATGAAAAAACAAAATAGTTTGACACACCCCCAAGGGAATACAATGAAGCTATAGTAGTGGACTCCAACCACAAGGAAACTGCAGAAAATAACAGACATAGAATTCAGAATATGGATGGAAATAAAATAAATGGAATTGAAGAGGAAGTTGAAAATCAACAAAGGAAGCCAAATAATACCTGAGAATATCATTGAAGAAATGAAAAAGTCACCAGATAGCTAGACAAACTAAGAAAGGATACAATAGAACTTAAAGAAATGAAAAAGTCATTTAGGAAATTTCAAAACACAACAGAAAGCTTTAATAACAGGATAAACAAGGAGAAGGAAGAATCTCAGAGATTGAAGACAAGGCCCTTGAGATATCTGAGTTATTCAAAGAGGCAGAGAAGAGTATAAAAAATTAATCCCTGAGAGGCTGTGAAGTGTACTAGCATTCAAATTACAGATATCCCTGAGACAGCAGAAGAAAGAGCTGAAAGCATGGAACTCTATTTAAGGAAATTATCGAGAAAAACTTTCCTGGTATTGCCAGAAATTCAGACATACATACCCAAAATGGCCATCAAAAAAATGTAAAGATTCAAAGCAAATAGATATCTCTACAACATATAGTAATCAACCTGGCCAAAGTCAAAATGAAGAAAACAAATCTGCAAGGAACAAGATGAAAGTGTCAAATAATCTAAAAAGAAAACCAATCATTTCATTTTCTAATTGCAGAATTCTCAGTGGATATCTTACAAGCCAAAAAGGATTAGGCCCCTCTTCAATTGACTTAAACAGAACAACTGACAGCCTAGAATTTTGTAACCTGAAAAACTAAGTTTCACAATCAATAGAGAAATTAAACCTCTTCCAGACAAGGAAACACTGGGGGAATCTGCCATGACCAGAGCTGTCTTGAACGAACTCTCAGGATAGCATTATATATAAATCAGCAAAACAGATATCTACCAATGTAAAATCACCCAAAGAACACCAAAATTCACAACTCAGAACAAGAGCAATAAGGACCTACAGAACAAGATGAAAATACTGATATCCCACATATGAATGCTATCAGTTAATGTTAATGGACTGAATGTTCCTCTCAAAATATATACACTGGCTGAATGGATGAAAAGATAAAATCCTATTATCTTCTATCTTCAGGAAACACATCTAACTTCAAGGACATGCACAGACTCAGAATGAAAGGATGGAAAAAATGCATGAGCTAGTGTAGCAATTCTCATATTAGACAGCATTAACTTTAAGCTAACAAAGGAAAGACAAGACAAAGAGGGTAATAATATGATGGTAAAGGGAAAACTTCAACAAGAATAAATAACAATCCTAAACATATATGTGCCTAACACAGGAGCTCCCAGATGCATAAAGTATATTTTACTATAACTAAGGAAAAAAATAAATAACAACATAATTCCTGGGGGCCTCAACACCCCAGAAATTTACAGAACATTCTACCCCAAAACAACAGAAAACACATTAATACACTTCAAATTATTATACAAGGCCATAGTAACAAAGACAGCATGGCATTAGTATACAAACAGAGACATAGACCAATGGAACAGAATAGTATAAAATCCAGATATAAAACCATCTATCTACAACTAAACTGAGGTTTGATGAATAATACTGGAGAAGAGAAGCCTTATTCAGTAAATGGTGCTGGAAAAATAGGATAGCCACATGCAGAAGAATGAAATAGGACTCCTACTTCTCATCACTCACAAAAATTAACTCAAGACAGATAGTAGACTTAAATCAAGGCATGAAACCATAACAATTCTAATGGAAAATGTAGGAAAACTCTTGTAGATACCAGTTGAGGCAAAGAAATTGTGGCAATCACAATGTTTTGTGAACAACAAAAATTCATCAAAATTAATAAAAATCAAATGAGATTTGATTAAACTCCAAAGCCTCTGAACAGATATGGAAACAATTAATGGAACAAATAGACAATCTACAGAATTAAAGAAAATATTTGCAAGCTATACATCTGATAAAGAGCTAATATCCAGAATTTACAAAGAAATCAAGCAAATCAACAAGAAAAACATACAGTCCTATTACAAAATATGTAAATAGCATAAAGAGAAGCTTAAAAGAAGAAAGACAAACAGCCAATAAACAAATGGAAAAAACTCAATATCACTAATTATCAGGGAAATACAAATTATAACCACCATGAAATATCACTTTAACCAGTTTGAATGGCTTTTATTAAAAAGGCTAAGGACAGTAGATACTGGCATGCATATAGAGAGAAAGAATGCTCATACGCTGTGGGTGGGACTAGAGATTAGGTCTAAAAGTAGACCTACAATGCGATTCAGCAATCTCATCATTGTATTGAGTGTCTACTCAAAGGAAAAGAAGACTTTTCATCTAAAGGATACCTGCACTTGAATGTTTATTGCAGCACAATTCGCAATTGCAAAAATGTGGAATTAACCCAAATGCCATCAGTTCATGAGTGGATTAACAAAATGTAATACTGAAGTATGACTCAGCCATAAGAAAAGGTGAACTAACACCTTTTGGAACAATCTGGATGAAATTGGAAGCCATTCTCCTAAGTATCTTACAAATGAAAAAACAAACATTGCATGTACTCTCTATTAAGTTGGAACTAACTGATGAGTACACATGTGCACAGAGGGAAGTAAAACTTAGTGGAAATCTATCAAGAGTTAGGGAGAAGAACAGGAGAGGCAAAATGAACACTATGCACAGAACTATATAGCCAGCACTCAAGTATTAGAAAAGCAATTCACGTAACCTAAAACATTTGTAAACTCTTAATATTTTGAAATAAAAACAACTATCAAACATCAGGTATATAAATATATATACACAAAAAAGGAGAAAAAAGAGAGAAAAAATCAGATGCAAGAATTTTTTAATTGGAAGAATTTATTAATTGTAACAATGATATTTATATCAAATACTTTTTAAGAAATAAAATATGAATCCTACCACCTTAAAAAAACAAAAAGAGAATACAGATCTCAAAAACTCTGCGTAGATGTATGGAGTAGGAACTTTTAAAGGACAGCCTAGAAACCCATTTTTTTTTTTTTAATGTATATTTTCAAGTGATTTTGATATATAACCACATTTGGGAATAAAATGTTCTAGATACTTACATATCTACTACCATTACTCTTCATCCTTTCTCTCATTCTTTTATATACTCCTACAAGTAATTTTACCTAAAAACTAAGTCAATTATCAAATCTGGAGGTTTAGCTTGGTGTAGTTCACAAAGCAATACAAAATTTATTCTTGGTGGCTCTGTGGGCAATCCAAAGATATGACCTTTTATCATCCACAGCTTTCCAGAAAACCACTAGAAGGTAGGAGAGAAGCATGGAAAATATTCTCCTTCACACAAGAAACTAATACTACCACTCCCTTGATCTTGGAAGTTTAAGATGATAAGAATAAATTTCTATTACTTAAGCCACACATTTTTTGGTACTTTGTTAGGACAATACCAGGAAACTAATACAGAACCCATCACCATGGCTGGATGAAAGTCATACAAGGTCAGGCTTAAGCCGTCACCCCAAGAAGTGAACAACAGCACTTGGACAGGCTGAGAGCAGGGGTAATTCTCAGGGGTAAGTTAAGAGCTGGAGGACAAATGGAAGCAGGGTGGTAGGGTTGACCTGTCAACTCTATAGTTCCTTATCTTCTCTCTATTTTCGGTGGCATCAAGTTTCACTTCTCCACTATTCCATGTGATAAATTTTTGTTCTCTTTCAGTCCTGTAACTACATTTTATATTTATTATTTTGCACAAAGCCAAGTGTTTCTCGGGCCACTTAAAAACATTGGAAATGGCCATAGTTTTCTTCTTAGGCTGAAGGTAAATTATTACAGTGATATCTCAATAATCAGAGTATTTGATCAAAATCTTCTATTTAATGTTTATAACTATACATAATAATTCATGTAGGCCTTGCTACAATAATACACTCAAAATATTCCAAAGTAAATGATGGAACATATATAGAAGTTAATAAAATCTAACCTTTAGGATGAGTGTATAAAAAAATACCAAAAAGGAAAATTGTTTACAGGTTGAGACAAATTCTGTGCAATACTAACATGTGGAAAGGAACTGAGCTTCAGGGTAGAGCTGAAGACATCACTGATATTATTAATGTATATGCTGAGATAATAAAAGTTGAACTATGGGCATATGTATTCATGAAATGGGCCATTAACATTCTGTTTGTTTTATTTTTAACTCTGTAGGGTCTACTAATTTACAATTAAATTAAAAAATCCACTAGGAGTAATGAGCTAATAATTGCAAAGAACTCTGGGCATGGATAAAAGGCACCAAGGGAGGACAAAGTTCTATTTGTGAAAATCAAAACATCTGAGAATTTAATTACCTCCTTTGCTAGAACTGACTTGTAATCAGTTATGGCGACTAGCTCATTAAGGTTTTACTATGGGATTCCTAAACAACATGTGGAAAACCATTTCATTTATCAAATTTGAATATTCTTGAGAGCAGGAATTTTCTGACATTTGTCTCAATACAGCAAGTTCCTCTTTATCACAGAAATTTAAAGGATTCTAATTAGTTCTGTAAAACAACAGACCTCTGGGTTGTCAGAATTTTTGTTTCAATTTTTGAGTGGTAGATGTATGTTTGAATGGGTGTTATTTCTAGAATGGGGGAAATGAATAAATGAAAGAATTTTTTAAATCTCTGTGTGAAGATAGCTACAGAACTAGGTACATGGTAAGGAAGACCCAGACACCTGGTTTTCGACCTGAGAGCCCTAGGTTTGCCAAATGAAGCAAGAAATAATGGTATTTATCAATCAAATGCCCTGGAAAATGTAGGAATACATAGGAATTTGTGTAAACATCTGTAATTTAAAAAGTTTCAAACCTACAGAAAATGGAAAGAACAATACAATGTTCAATATATGGTACATATAAAATAGTCCCATGAACATCCTTATATCATTCACCTTAATTCCAGCATGTATATCTTGCTTTATTTTTGAAAAATTTTGAGCCTAACATTTTTTAATTTTATATTTAATATTTGTATTAAAAATGTTAATAATCCAAACTGTGGAAATTTTGATTATGTTATTTTCAATTTACTCATACACATATTTTAATACAATAATCATATATTACTTATCATCTGAATGACCCCCTAATTCAGGTGTTAAAATTTAATTGCCAATCTAATAGTATTAAGAGGTGGATAATAATCCAAATTATGGAGATTTTGATTATGTTATTTTCAATTTACTCATACACATATTTTAATACAATAATCATATATTACTTATCATCTGAATGACCCCCTAATTCAGGTGTTAAAATTTAATTGCCAATCTAATAGTATTAAGAGGTGGAGCCTTTAGGTGATTCAGTCCTGATGGCAGAGGCCTCCGGGATGGATTTAGCATCTTATAAAAGGGCTTTAGGTGCTGAGTCTCTGTCCCTCCTGCCATGTGAAGATGCAATGTTCCACCTTTGGAAGATGCCCCAACAGGGCACTATCTTGGAACCTGAGAGTAGCCCTCACTGGACCCCAAACCTGTCAGTGCCTTGATGTTAGACTCCTCAGCCTCCAGAACTGTGAGAAATAATTTTCTGTTGTTTATAAATTACCTGGTCTCAGATATTCTGTATAGCATTACAAACAAAGACAACATATATATGTTGATATATATATATATATATATATCCAACTGTATAATATATTAATATATATATACATATACATACATACATATAATAAAGCAAAACATGCAGAAGAATAGTTGGGTTATTTGGAAACAATTAGAGAGCTATCAAAAGCTTAATAAACTTCATGTTATTCATTTCAATCTATGTGTAGAGTTAAAATGCATGATTATGAGTTCTAGATACCCACCCCCCCCAGTAATGAAAATTAGGAGGGTTTATTTTTCTCATGCACCATGGAGTTTACAGATAAGAAGTTCAAGGCTGGTATCTTAGTTCCATAATGCCATAAGATACTCTTATGGCTGTTCTCATATTTCTGTTATTCTTATCATGTATTCAAATTCACACAGTCGTAAGTCAAGTGTTCATTCCAGTAAGGAAGAACAAAGGCACCATCTGCCAGTGAATTTTATCTATTTAAAATTTTTTTCTTCCTTTCTTCTCTTTTTTTTCAAAATCCCAACTGAGTGACTTCTACTTCTATGTATCTTAATGCTTGGAACTAAGTTACATGGCTATATCAATCTGTAGGCAAAACTGGAGAATGAAATTTTTCCTAGGCATAATACCATTTCCAAAAATAGTGTGAAGCACAGTATTATTTTATTTACCACTGAGAAAAAATTATCTCCTGCTAATGAAACTATGTCACGATTTCTTCCCAATGAGCATACTTATTTGATAGTGATTGAAATAATAACTTTATAAATAGATTTTTTTTATAATTAGAATATTATTATATATTATGCTGTTCTGTGTTCAGCACATTATGCATACATTTTTATTAGAATGATAAATTATAACAATCATCTTTCTGAGGACATTATAGAAAGCAACTAATTTCAACATTAGTAATACCAATTACACATGTAATTCAGTTGATGCAAGAATAGTGTGAACAGCATTAACCAAATTGAAACAGGTGATGTGATAACAATTATGTCATGATGCCACTTGGCCAACAGGGATGGCAAGACACCAACAATGATAAGAGTATGAGACAAAAACATGTTTGTTCTGATGCCAGTGTGACACCTAAGCATTAATTAATTTGGGTCTTTTGGGACCCAAAGACTGCTTTGTCAGTGACATCTGAAACAAAACTTACTAGTATCTATGTGGTAGAAGCATTTACTTTAGTTTAAATTCTATTTTTTGTTGTTATTGTTCTTGAAGAAAGAGGTAGTGGTATTCTAAAAAGAACCATGAAAGAATTAAATATGGCTATTTACAAATAGCAAAAATTCAGAAACAGGATAGAATATTTTAGAATTCATGAGCAGAACTGCATGGTGTGAGGGAAGCATACACCAGATCCTCGGAAAAGAAAAGAAGGATAAATTAGAGGACAAGATAGAAAGAACTATTGGTTCAATGCAACCTTGGAAGAGATAAAGGCATCAAAAATAAAGGGAATCCCAACACTGAAATTGAATCCCTGCACATGTTAGGGGCACAAAATTAGGCTGAGAGTGAGGGGTATGGAGGATGATAGGATGATTATTAGCTCAGACTTTTTGCTGTGATTTTGCACACTTTTCAGCTGTGTAATTAAGGTCATATAATCCACCTTATAGAATATCTGGCATAGAGTGTGCTCTAACTTATTTATTATACTGAATTAGAAAACGGAATATTTTTATTGAGACAGGGAGTTGAGAAATACCTGCAGGATGTTCATGAGCATCATTTTTCAACAGAGGAGGTCAAATAGAAGTTCCTCTCAGAGATTTTCATTTTGTGTTTGGTAGGAGGTCATATTCAGGTTACCCTCTGACTCTGGAGCACAGGTGGTAACCAGCAGGTAGGAGTCAGACATGTCCATCAAAATTAAAGAAGCTTAAAAGTTACAAGATTATAAGATGATCACGGGAAATACTGTCAGTAAAAAAATATGAATTCTAAATTTATATTAGATGTCATTCAATCACATTTTTTTAATGTATTTCTCCCTATAGCTGTGTGAATTGGGTACTGTGGGAAGATAACAAAAGAAATTGGTAGAGGGTAAAGTGAAGCTTGGATTCAGTGACTAAGTCTTCTGGGCTCCGCTCCAGATCCAAAAAATCAGCATGTCTGAAGCTTCAACTTCAGCATCTGCTATTTAAAAATCTGCCAGGGTGATTGTGATGTGCAGCTACATTTAGGATCCTCTAGACTAGATCATATCTAGAGTTCCTTTCAGCTCTCAAATTGTGGACTTTAACACATTAATTGTGCCTTTAAAAAACCTACTGGCTTTTACTGGAAACTGGAAGTTCTGCTAGTTCTTAACTCTCCTTAAAATATAGAAGACTATGACAACCTCATTAACCTTCCACTAGGCTCCGGTTTAGGAAACTCTAGAGCCAACTGAAGCCCCTAGAGATGCAGAGCCTGAAGAACTCCCGGAAGGATGGGGGAAGAGCAAGAGTGTGCCAACCTTATAATGTTATCATTTCCAACTCCTGTGGCTAATGCCCTGCTCTTTTATTCTTCTGTAGCAGCAAATCCCTTAACTATTGTATTCACAATGGTCTCTTTGCCATGGGATGAAGGGTGGTCTGGAGACCATCAAGCCACTTCCCTGAAAGAACAAGACCACCAAACCATAAAGACTGATCCTTTGATAATCAGCCCACAGGATGGGGAATGTACGGTAGATTGGATTATTGCGTTTTCCTATAGCATCCCTCCCTGGAGCAGGATTATATTTCATACCCTAGTTATATTTTCTCTATGTCACTATGTTTGACCAATGAATTGGGAACAAATGTTATGATTCCTAGTTCCATCAAAGTTTGAAAAAACAGTATGCAGTCTACGATAGTTTTTTGGTTTTTTTTTTTTTAATGTTTGTTGCATACTCAGATTGGGTTTAGTCCTTCAATCTAGTTCCCATAATAAAAATACTTTGGAGCAGATGGCAGTCAACCTGTTAATGGCACATATCAGGATCAAAAAATGTATCTGATACTGTACGTCACTGAAACATTGTGGGGGGGGGCATTTTGTTTGTGTTACATAACATCACTTGAACTGACTGATACAAAGTATTTTGGATGTCAGTCTAAGAGATGGATTTAATAAAGAAGTTTGTGGGAACTCACTGAAGGTTTTTAAATTAAGGAGTTAATAGAAGACTCTGTTAACTATGAAATATGCAAAGGAAGATACTGATGCTACAGATTGAGTGCTTCTACAGTAGCACGCTTTAAATAAATGTGTACGGTTAATAAATGATATCACACCTCCTATTAGCATGTTTATAAAAATACTCATCTAAAATTTAACAAATTAGTTAAGAAACAAGTAAGAATATATATAAGTAAATCATATGTATTCTAATGCTTTATCATGACCTCAACTGCTCCATGACAATGATTAGTAAAGACACTTTATTCTTTGTTAATTATTGCATTTGCAAACATTAAATAATTAAGATGGGTTAAAATAAATTATAACCTTTCTTCAAAGCTGTTTTAATTTAATGTCACTGGAAGCTCTGTGTCCCTAAAGTTTCAGGTTAATAAATCTGCTTTTATAGTTAACATCGTATGGCCAATGCCTTTGAGTGACTCAGAAGGGCATTAATTATCATGTATATTATACTACCCTATTCCTTTGTCCAGGTACCAGCAAAAAATATAATGTAATGTTTTCTCAAAAATATTAATATCCACACTCTCAGTCTTCTGTTAAAGTGACTCATTTAAAATGCAAACAATAGAGATATACAGAAAAAAAAAAAACAACATGAAAATGTATCACATGGATAGTCCTTGATTCGAGGATGATAGCAGATACCTAGAACAAACCACGGAGCAGCTGCTCATAGGTGTTTCCAAATTTCTGGATTTTTAACAGTTTTGCAGACCAAATATTTGAATATCTGATAGAAGTTTTCTGACGAGGAAGATACTTTATTTAGGAAGAAACTATTAAAAATTCAAGGGGGAAGCACATTCTAACTAAAGAGAAGAGTAAAAAGGTATTTTAAAGTCAGATTGATTGTCTGGTTTCATTAAATCCACCAGATGAATTTGTAATACCTCCCTTCCCCTTGTTTAACTGGTCTTAAAGGATTAAGGAAGTTTTTAGTGCAAATCAAAGAAATCTAAAAAGAAAATTCCAAATTGAAAAATAAGTTCTTAGGAATGGTGAAGCTTCTACTCTTTGATACATACATTCTGAAATGCAAAAGTCTGAATAAACTTTTATCCAAAGGCATAAGAAAAGGTCTTCAGAAATAGTTTACTGTGCATTTTTTCCCAGCATGTCTTCCAAATGATTGTAAAACATAAAATAACTCTATTTATTTTGTCTGAGCACAGATTAATTTACCAGCTTAGTGATAACATGTTGAACCTTTGTCTGAGAAAGATGACTGAACCTTATTTCCCTTGAAGATAGAGATAATCCAATGTGGGGATTAAGAGCAGCTCAAATTATTCAGGCAACCAGACTGATATTTCTTTTTTATTCTGATGTTTCTTGTTTGTTCTGTTTTTAACCATCATAGAACTCAGAATATGATTTCCAAAGAGGTTTAAAGAACATTATAGGAAAAGAGTTCAAGAGCTAGCTATAGCTCAGATACATTAAGGAACTAAAGTATCACAAAAGGCCTGCTAATAAAAACCACTTACGTTCAGTAGGACAAAGAGGTGGAGAAGCAAACTTATTAGGGCAGGGGAAATACTACCATGGCCAAAGGAAGGAATAAAAATACATTAACAGAGGAAATTTAGACAAAAATCTGTGATTGCCTGAAAATCTCATTGGACAAATATGTTCAGTGAACAAAATAAAGACATGTTGAAAAAAAACAACAACAGTGATTTTCAGAGATTCAAATATTTTTAGGATTTCAACAATCGAGTGTCCCAGTGGTCACCATATATAGGGAAAATTGAAAATTGTAGTTAAATGTACCTTTACTTACAAAATAGTCATTACAAATTTTTACAAAATATAATAGAACCTCTGTAGGTTGACCACCCAAGGGATTGTAACAAACTGGTCAACATAAGGCACTAAGCCTACGGTACTGATATGTACATTTGTCACTTGTTCAGTCTATGAAATTTAAGTCAACTTAAGGAAGTGCTCAATGAAGGGAGGTGGTCAGTACGGAGGGTTCTCCTATTTTCTTACATCTCTCTCATTCATCCTCCTTCCTTTCTACAAGAACCTTAGACATCAAAAACCTTGAGTTTCCTTTTGTTGGAATTTTAGAAATTTTGTTAGAACTTGGCCATTTTTTCCCTAAAGTTCATAATTTTGACTCCCATTCTCAGCAGGAGGTATTTCTCTCCCTTAGCAATCAATATGGTAGAGAAGAAATAAAACTATTAAGTTAAGGAAATGCCTGGGCTGCCATCCCAAATAAGGCCCATCTGGGGGTGGCAAGATGATATATTTTTATTCTACCCCAGGCTTTCAATGCGAATGAAAGATTGTTTTCTTCCTCCACTGTTTTTATTTTTTACAAATTTGTATTATGAAAAAAATAATAAGGTTTAAAAAGTATTACATTGCATATTCATGTACCCATCACCTAGATTGAACATGTGGCTTCCAAGCTCGTCCCAAGGGTTGACATTCATCCAGCAAATAGGTGAAAAGAAAGAGCAGAGAATACTTTAGTAAGTTTTAAGGTCCAGTGTTAGAAGCAGAGTATGCATTCCTGCGGCACTACCTACTGTCCTAGAGGCAGGGAGGCCATGAAATGCAGTTAGCCCCTGACTGGTTGCCTCAATTTAGAAACAACTCCAGAGTGTGGGGAAGGAGCTTGTGTCTGTTCTGTTTACATTTGTTTTATTTTATTAACAGCGAGTTCTCCTGCATTTACAATACATTTGCATGTGTGTCTATAATGTGAGTAAATGATCTAGAAATTCAGTTTTGATTATTTCCTGAATTGTATATGTCATTATTGAACTGAAGCTATTTGGAGGAGCTAAGGTCTTTTCCTACATGAGAAACCAGAAAAGCTATGGAACCAATATGGAATTTAAGAAAGGGATAAGGACAGAATTAACCTCACAGATAGAGTTTGAAGGGAAAGAGGAAAGTTGTTTTGTTTTTGTTTTTGTTTTTTTTTTTTCTGATGTCCCTGATAAGTCCCACTTGTCTGTGCCTTAAGAATTAAAAACCTACATAATCCTTGATTTTAAATATAGTACCTTTCTTAACCCTCCAGTGGTTCCACATTCAGAGTAATTGAAGAAAGTAAATCAACATATGACCATCTCCACTAATTGAAAGACTTTTTGTGAGTAGTAATAAAATGCAAAAACAAAAGCCAAGATCTAATCAGGGAAAAGACATTGGTGTAGGATAAACTGCCTGGTCTTTAATTTAGGTGTCTGATAGTTAGGCATTCAACTCTATGTCTCTGTGTTGGTTGAGCTAAGTGATATGGGGCTGTAGCATTGCCAACTGTAGTTGGCTATTCACTCCTTACATTTCTATCAAAACAGCCTGTGCCTTGAAATCTATTTGTGTTGTAATAGAGCCCCCAAATATGATAATTTCTGTAGTAAGATGATGTTTACTATAGTGCCAATTTCAAAACACTATTTTGGGGGACTTTAAGATCTAGCTTATCTGAAGAGATAATCTTTTCTAAATCATATTTAAAATTTATGTCCATATTTTATTGGAACATTTGTAAAACACAGACTCTCCTAAAGGCAAACAAAAACATAATTAAATTACACAGAAAATAATTAATTACTTGGGTACCCTGGCCTTCAAAAATGTTCAACACTAGAATCTTTTATGAAAAAAACAAAAAGAGTAAAGCTTCATTGGACAATGGGATGGACTTTCTACTGACATATCTTTTATCTCCATTTTGAACTCAATGAAATAAGAAATAAGAATGATAACTTGTACTACTATTTTCATTACTTTGGGATTAACTATGTGAAGGTTTTATCCTCAAAGAAAAATGTAGGGAAATAATTCTATGAAGAATGAACATTCTAGTAAACACAGAAAGGCAAAAGTATTAGGTTTATATTTAAATAAATAATACTATATGCAACCATGCCCTTTAGCAATAAACTCTAAAGTTACTTATTCTAAATTTAACATTCTAAATATATTCAGTGTACTCATGTTCCACCCAACTCATACTAATCTCTTCCTCTTTAGAAATGGCTCTGATATACAAGCTTTAGCTCTAACCAGAAGTGTTTTTTCATATATTGTTTATATTTCATATATATATCATATATTATATACATATATATTTCATATATTATTCCCTCCCCACTATAATTCACTGATTAAGGAATAAACAACTAACTTATATTTCCTTATCCCCCCCCCCCCAGGAGTTGGAAATGTTGACTGAAATAAAATGTGGCAAGGAACTGGTAGCTTTTTGCAAGAACAGCACCCCTCAGTCCAACAACTCACAAGGAACTAGATCTTGACAACAATCATGCTAGTGAGCTTGCACATGGACCCTTCCTAGTTATGACTGTAGTCCCCCGAACCGAGCTAAAACATGCCTGATTTCTAACTCACAGAAACTGTGAGAAATAAAAATTCTTGTGCTAGGGCTCTAAGTTTAGGAGTGTTTGTTATACAGCAATACATAACCATTACATTTGCTTCCTTCAGAGATAAGTCTCAGAGAGAATAGCATTCTGGGGTAGTGCTTAAACTCATCCTTTTGGGGTCCTTAGAGCATCTCAATTCTCTTCCTTTCTGATTCTTAATTTTTCAGCTCTATTTTCATTCTTTAAGATATTCCACTAGCTTTCCAATATGTACATTAAACCAGACAAGTTTATTTCTGTTCGTTACAATCTAAACAGCCTGTAGCTGTTCATTTTCATTTCATGTTAAGCTCTATTTTTATCATAATTTCTATTCCTGTAATTTTAAACATGATTCAATAAAACTGACTGTTTTCAGGCAGCACCTGTGCCTCAAAGGGGTAGGGCGCCAGCCCCATATGCCGGAGATGGTGGGTTCAAACCCAGCCCTGGCCAAACCTGCAAAATTAAATAAATAAATAAAATTGACTGTTTTTCCATTTTATTGCCCATGAGCACCTAACTTGATTTTAGCCAGAAATTAAATAAACTCACCTCAACATAGTTCTAAATAATTTGTATAACAAACCTACAGACTTAATTCAGAGATTCCTGTTACATCTAAACTTTCAGTTTATATTTTGTAACATATGTTTTTTAAAAGTTGGAATTCTTTCCTATGTGTGATTGCTGGAGATATTCTAAGTGGTATAGCCACCATTTTTTGCTAGAGTAATACAAGATATTATTTAGAATGTGGAAAAATAATGTCCAATATATTTTTCAATTAGAAAACAGATCTTTATTTTTACATCAGATCCATAATAGGACAGCTACAGGCTTCTGCCTGATCACTTAGGAAACCAAATATCATAAATGAGTAGTTTAAAAATAATTTTTAAAAAATCAAGACAAAAAAAGTAAAGTCAGCAGGATTTTGTGGATCTTTGTGTTCTGTTTTATCTATGCTACTCTTTATATTTCTATCCTGATTTTGTCATTTAGAATTCAAATATTGTTTAAAATGGGTTTTTGTTTGGAGAAATTAAGTTATAATATTTACTGCTAACATTTACGTCATTTTTGTCTCTCTTAACAGCTGTGTCTCTTTTCAAAAGCTTGGCTATTTTCCTTGATGAAAAACTTCTACACAGTATGTCTAATTGATTCGAAAAATAAATTAACTTGAAACTATTGCTTTCCTCTTTATCCCATCCCTAGGGAGAAGTAGTTCTATTGAGGAGCCATTAAATGGCCTTTAACTATATTACAAGGTCAGAGAGCAGAGCCTTGGAGTTCAGGAGGAAAGTGTCGAGGCTCTGAGCTGAGTCCTGGCAGGTTAAACTTCAGTTCTTTATGTGTGTGGAAGTTGCATTAAGCCATGGACCACACAAGATTAGATACCTTCTGCACCACCACCACCCACATTGAGATACATGTTGAAAAGAGAGTAAGATCTTATTGGAAAGGAGAAAATGGAAGCCTATCTAACCCTATCTCAAGATAAGCCTCAGAGTTCTGCACACTCTAGTCCACCATACTACAGTGAAAACAACACATTGGAATTTGAGGACAAAATCCCAAGAAACAACAAAGTATTCATTTACATAGCCTTTTTATGCATACGAATTTTGGTACTAGGCAGCTGCTAAAAATTTGGGTGACTACTTTTCCTCTGTAATATCTTAAAACACATATAATTTACATATGGTGAAGTTTGGTGGGACAGGTGAGACTATGCATTAAATAGAAAACAAATCTTTGAGATACAGACTATACAAAATAAAAACAGAGTTTTATTGTGGTTTTGGACTCTAAACATGGGATCTAGGCCATGGTTATTTTGGTCTAGATCCAAAGTGAAAAGTGGACTTCACTATAGGCAAAACAAACAAACAAAAAACAACCCCCAAAACCTCTCCTTTTCCTATTGCAATATCATATAATCCTTTTCCAAGCCACCCACCAACTTGACATTATTACCATGCACTACTACCCACCCACTGATTTGACAGGGCTTACTTTGAATATCATCAGGAGACAAGACAAAACTTTGGTGTCTCTCACTGCCCTTTAATTTATTTATTGTCGGAAGTAAAATTCTGAGCTAACAAGAAAGTGGAAAGTCAGGCCCTAGTCACGGCCACACACAATAAAAACTGGGAGGCCAAGAACTCTGGTCTAAAAAGGAAATAAGAAAGAAGACCAAAGGACTGTAATTGACATAAAGGGGGAAAGGTAGCATCAATGAAGATAACTTTTCAAAGATGAGAATATTTTAGTAAATCTCTCCTAATAAGTTATTATTTCCTTCTCTTTTGTTTTATTTTTCCGTCACAATTAATTTGAGTGAAACGTTTCTCCCATATGAAGATTAAATTCACAGGCACTGAACTCAAGAAATTGATGGAGAACATGAAAAAGCTAAAATAAACCAAAAAGTTTTCATTCTTAAACTCTTGTTTTTCCTTCATAGTTCTCCCAATTATCATAGGTCTTTGGTGTTATCTATTATTTGTAACAGAATTTGGATCATTTTGTAACATCTGTTCTTCAGGGACATACTTTCTTGGAAAATGGTTTTGTTTATAGAATATGCTTAGATTTTCTGGGTTGCCAATGTTCCAAGATTCCTGGGTATTCTGTGGATGAAGTGTGGGCCTTGTGCTGTGATGTTCTCATACGTCTTCTGGTATTTCTGAACTTTAGAAGAGTATGGGAGAGCTTCTTACTTGGGAGTAGTCCACATTAAAGTGTCCAAAAAGCTTCACTATTTGTAGAGGAAAGGAATCCAGGGCATTGCTAATGAAGAAGAAACCCCTGTTTCCCTACTGAGACACTTAAGCTTTCCTTTGACTGAAACTCAATAAAATAAGAAAATGCAAGAGAGAGGATGCTTTTAGACATAATCTTGGTCTTTTAATTTGCTATGAGGGAGATAAGAATTCATTTCAGTTGTTAAATTTCCCAATGGTAAAAGAGATATATGTAAAACATGAATGGTTAGCATTGTTAAAATGTATGGTCGTGCAAATTTGGGGCATTTGAAATTGCTTGCCTTGTAATATCAGGTCTCCACTGTTAGCTGCCACATTTTGTATGAACTTGTCAGGTGAGTAGGTAGGAGTAGGAAAAATGGAAATATGGATAGTTATCCTAATGGATAGTATGCCCCTGGGGACACTCAATTAATTCCTATACTGACCCATTTTATAGGCTTTGGGGAACAATATCAAAAGGGATTTTCATGAAGGCCTAAGGGGATGATCTGCCAAACTACAAACTCTGTGGAAATCAAAATTAGGAATGTTTTATTACATTGACATACTTTAGTTATTAAAATGTGGGTTAAATCATATTTATGGACATATGTATTTTCTTGAAGAATACAAATGCTCTGTTGAAAAGTTCCCCATGAGCAAGACAAAAACTTGAAGGGGTAAAACTATTGAAACTATACATATTTATAACCACAGAAGCGATATAAATGAAGTCACTATCCAGATAGAATATAGTTTCTGTTGAAAGATGAAATTGTTCATGATTTGTTTCCTGTCAGTGATTAAGATTTTTTTTTTAATATTTGTCGACAATTAGTGCAAGAAAATAAAACTTTCTGAGCAGCTAGAATTTCTGACTATATGTTATTTTGTCTTGTCAAGTATTTTTATGATAGGAAGTTGCATTTGTTTAAGTTATATATGTGCCTCGACTTGACTTTTCCCTATTGCTTTGTAAATAATCTCACTAATCTTGTTTAGGTTAATAGCCTATTCTTTACTTTGTGGTTAAATCTACTTTTAGACTAAAAAAACTTTGGTCTCTTACACCATTCTTGTTTTCATTTTTTTTACTCCCCTCTAACTGATTTGACTTCAGCATGATTTAAAGCCAAATTTTTCAGTGGCCTCCTAAAAGCTGGACCCAGCTTTGCTTTGCCCTGATCACTAAGTTCCCACTGCTCAGCACAAATTAGGTGCCCAGATTTTCAAATCATGTGACTACATGAAAGTTGGTAATGGGACGATATGAAGGTGTAAAGAGGCATTTTCTGAAAATTCACTGATCTTTTTCCTATCGTAATTAGCAATGTCTCCAGCTGACAACTAGTCTTCCTGTTAAGCTCTTCAGGTTATTAAAGGAAGGGAGGAAATTGACCTCTGAAGGCTGTTTAAGCTTCATTTTGTACCCCATTTTCACTGGTTCCCTTAGAACATGTTAGGATCAATGATAGATAGAGTGGGTCATAGTGCTAGGGCCATGAGAATTCTATCTTTATAGTATCTCTTTTCCTTTCACAATGCTGAAGGAATAAGAAGGCCAACTTGCCTTTCCATGAGAGGGTCTAGGCTAGGGACATGGGCATTGATTGGCTGGCAGACACTCTCCTCTCCTGCCTTTATGGTAAGTAGTTAGCTTCTAGTTGGACTTATCTTTCTTTATCATAGAGATGAGATCCCTCACTTTTCCATTAATGTTAGAGGCCATTTAAGCTTATATTTACCAAATGCAATAGGAATCATCCAAAAAGATTCATCTTTACTCACTGCACATTGGTCAAAAACCTTATAGTAATAGTGTGTGGGCCACCTATATACCACTTCTATCAAGAAAAGCTCCCTGAATCACTCATTTAGAATTAATCAAGTCTTCCCCTGAAGTATACTGGAAAGCTTGTATCTCTATGTGATATTTAATTTTATTCAATTTACTCTCATATTATACTTACTATATACAGGACACTGTTCTGAGATCTTTCAAAATGTTAATGCATTTGATCCTAAATTATTTAATGCTATTTATTACCCTCAATTTGAAAATGACAGAACTTAAGCTCAGAGACATTAGGTAATTTGCTCAAGGTCACAAAGCTAATAATTGGAAGACAAATGTGACTCCTATGCCTGTGTTCCTAACCACTGAACTATGCTCCCTTACACTTATCTAATTATTTCTAAATATAGTACTGATAATTGTACATTTTTCCCTGAATTTTTTTTACTTTTAGGTGATATATCTTCTTCCTTTCTTAGAAATGCTGGGTTCAACCAAAATATAGAAACTCTAGTTATGTTGTGTTTTCATCCAATGGACTAATAACAGAAATAATCAAATAATAACGAATAATCTCTATTGAGATGATATTCTGGGCCTAAAAGTCTGATATTTAAGAACCTATTACTATATTATTACATATTACAAGATCTGCAGTGCATCTCATAATTCTCACAATAACCCTGTAAGAATATCATCACTCCATTTTAGATCCAGAACTCGAGCCGAGCCCAGGCTACATGCTGTCCATACATATTGCCTCATGTAAGACAAACATGAAGCAGGCAGACCACATTTACGCAGGAAAATTCCTTAGCATACGAAACCTGGAAACGGGCATGGCTCTGCACCTCAGATTGCTACCTTGTATGATGTTCCAGAACTCCACTGAATGCACACACTCCATTATCTATACCATGTCTCCCTTTCTGCTGAAACAGATGTTCTCCTGTAGCTTTGCCTCAGCATCTGCTACATGGGCCCCCTTCCAGACAGCTGTAGGACATGCTGTTCCTGAGGGCTGCTTTGATTTTTTAATCTGTAAGTCTACATCAAAATACTTTCCCAATTTCAAAGGAAATAAGAAAAGGGATCTTAATTCATTTGCAGCTTATTTTTCATCCATTTTCTTTCTCTTTTTTCTTCACTAGACGGAGAATCATTTACTCAAGTATTGAACTAGCTTTACCCAAAATCTAACTTTGAAAACTAGTCCTCAAAGGCATCTCCCTTCTACTTAGCTTTATTGTAGGAAGGCAGTGTAATCTAGTAGCTAGCACTGAGAATCTGGAGTCAGAAATTTTAGCTTCGCCATTGACCTTAGACACACTAGCTTCTATGAAAGCCTCCTTTCTCTCATCTAAAAAATGCAAATAATGGGTAATTATAATATAACATTATCTTCATGAGGTTGTTGTGAAGATAAAAAAAGATTATCCATTGGAACAGTTGAGTGTGTTGCCTGATCTACGATAAATGTCCAGTAATAATTAGCTGTTGTTAATTGTCTAGCCCTTTAATACTACATTGGAGTTAGTCATTCCTAGGAATAGTTAAAATGTGGGGAGGTTTAACAACATTGGTGCTTAAGTCTAACCCCCAGAAATTCTGACTTAATAGATTCGAGGTAATCCTGGGCAACTGAACTAATAAAAATTTTATTTTATTTTTTACATAGTCCCAGTCAATGCTTTGGCAACAGTTGGTGTGTAAATTATAAATAGTCATTAAAGAAAGTGGTATATTTGAAAATTCTAGCAGTGGAGCCCATTGTTCAATAATCTTTAACTGAAGATTAGAAGGTTTTATTTATTTGCTTTTGCTATTCTCAGACGGATAGATGTAGATCATAAGGGGAAGAGGGAAATCACACTAAATAATTACATGGGTTGCAAAATGCAATAATGCAATCAACCAATCAAGTGATATACATGTATCTCCTTCACCAATAAGATGATGAATCAGGATTATATTCACAGTTACATGGATGAAGATCCTGAAACATTCCAAAATGAAATTCCTGGACATATTGTTACTTATAACAGTCATGAAGTGATGGACTAGTTATGTGGATTCTAGGGCCAAAAAAAAAAATGATTTCTCATTCAGGTCCTACCACTTGCTTGAAAGATACCAAATAAGTCTGATCTTTCTTCAGGTTCAGATTCTTCATTTGAAAAAGAATTAATATCTACATGTTTCCTGAAATGATCAAATAAGATATTCAGTGTTAACCTTTTTGTACATTGATAAAGGTCATGCATATTAAACATTTCTTCAGTATATTTTGCATTCTCTGTGTGACACTCTAGCCCTATTTTCACAAATCCCTCCTGTTCTCCATTACTCATGGATTAAACCTCTAACAATTTCCCCCATTCATGTGGATACTTTCTTACTTCCTCACCACCCTGCCAACAAAAGGCCAGGAGCTGGCCTTTTTTCAGTAAATTCCCAGAATGCAGCTCATTACCTAGTACATAAAAAGTGTTTAATAAATGTCTGATGAAAGAACAAATGGAAATCAAGAAGCTATAATTATAAGCTATTACATTTTTTACAAAGGCCATATCAATGGAAGAAAATTGTCAGATTATGCAAATCTGTGCAGAGAGAGGCAACTCCAAGTCTTGATTTAACTTCCCTGATATTTAACATTGACCACTGTTTTGAAGGTAAGATTTTAGAAGCTGTCATATCAGACCCACAATTCATTCAAGTCTCTTTTACTAGGTGTGATAAAACTCAGGATTTAGGACCCTGGCTAATTAACTAAGTGTGCTTTCAATTTCAATCCCTGTTACCTACAAATATTTGAATTAGCATTTAATGTTTATTTTGAGTTATCACTGTTATTCCTGGCCCTTTGAAAGTCAATTAGAAATGCTTTTCATTTCCTTCTAGTTTAACCAAAGGAGCAGAATTGACTTTCACCAGAGGAGAGACATTTCAGGTCAAATATTCCTTAACTGGAATTAGTGTTAATGTAAATTCATCCCCATATAACTTTCATCGCCCAGCAAATGTCTACCATTCTCTGCCTCTTTATTTCCACCACTAAATGTCACACTGAGGCCAAATTTTTGCATTACTCTTTTCATATACAAAATAAGTGGAATCTTCCTCCATTGTTTTATTTCCCACTCCTTGATAAGTTATTACAAGTTAGCACTGTAATAATGAAGGATTGAAGTATAACCCTGAAACTTTAGAAATCTTTGCCTTGTTTTTCGGCTATACACACACTAGTTGTTAAAATTTTAATGTGCCTGCAACTATCTGGAAGTCTTCTTAAAAAGGGGATTTAGGGGAAAATGGCAAAGGTGGCAGATGAGAAGCAGCCTGCAACTTGCCGTTCTCAAGGAGATCACCAAAGGTTGCAAGTTGAGGTTTGCACATGGATGGACTATCTCAGAGAGACAGTCATCAGAGAAGTGACTGAGATGCCCAAAGTGGGGGGCAGAGAGATGGGGTGATCTGTTCAACAAGACAGGAAGATGCCTGGGAAAAGTGTCTACATGTGAAAAGTGTTAAGGGAGTGACCCCAAGTGCTCTGCACTCCCTCAGTGGACACTGACATGCAAGCTGTGAGGGGGCTCTCCCACCACAGCAGGCCTCTAAACTGACTGGGGAGCTGCTTGGACACTGCAGCAGCATTGCATTAGGAAAAAGGCACAGTGTGGTCCCACCAACTTCTGGTGCCAGGTTACTACAACAGATACCAATCTGCACTGAAGCCTCAGAGTGCCTAACCTGTAGAAGGGTTGGCTTCACTACAGCTGCCCCCCCATTACACCTGCCAGGTCAGAGAGACAGTGGGGAGGGCAGGCACTGTCACACTCCTGTAACTGGGGCCTATGCACTCTCCAAGCTGCTTCCTGCGGATGTCTGAGCACAGCAGATACCTGATGGCCCTCAGCATTTCCTGCTGCCATTTTGCCATCTTAGTAGTATCACCACTGCCCACCTGTATAACACCACAGTAGCTGCCACAGCCAGATCTGTGCACAGGGAGAGCTCAGGGATGCACATCATCCCAGTGCCACGAGGCATAGGTAACCCACCTTCTGTGCCTGAGGAGTTACCCTACTGCTGGATGTTATCCTGCAGCCTACCCAGGCATTGACCAAAACCCCCAACCTATCCAGGTGCCCACCAAGATCCTATAACCCACAAAGACATCCTTCAAATTATTGTGACTACCCCACTACCAGCCCAGCTGTGATCTCATTATGTGTCAAGGTTCTTCACCTGCCTAAGTGTTGGCTAAGGTCCTATAACCTTCCCAGGTACCTGTAAAGGTCAAACAATGTGCCGAGGCACCAATCAAGACACCACAAGGTGTCCTGGCCCCACTAAGATTCTGTGACCCAACCCAATGCTGACTGCAGTCCTGTGACATGTCCAAGCAATGGCAAGGACATGCTACCTGCCTCTATGAACAAAGATTTTCCCTACCCCCTGCCCAACCTTTCAACAGAAACATGGAAATCAACTCACCAATCCAAATAAATATTTCCCAGAACTGACTTGGACTGTGACAAACACACGGGAATGGGACAATGCCTGAGAACAGCTGTATTGTAGGCTGTCAGTGCATCCATGCTGAGACTGATGGGCCAGTCCTCCAGAGTAGGACCCAAAAGCACTGTCCAGGGATTTTTTTCCTGCTTCTTTCTAAGTAGGAGAGTTTCCAGCAAAGGAGACAGGTGTGCTGTAAACCTATCAGCACTGAGCTAAGAGGTTGCAGATGAAAGGAAACCAAGGAAAGAATTTTGGCAACATAAACAAAAAGCAAGATAGTTTGACACCCCCAAAGCATCACAACAGATGTGCAACAATACACCCCAACCAAAAGGAAATTGTCAAAATGTCAGAAATGGAATTCAAGATATAGATGACAAACAAGATCAATGGAATTCAAGAGAAAATTGAAAACAAAACAAAGAACTTCCCTTGCAAAAAGTTCAGGACATGAATGAAAAATATGAAATATTCACTAAAGAGTTAGAAAACATAAGAAAGAATATAATAAACCATAAAAGTATGAGTCATTTAAGTATAATAAAATACAACAGAAAACTTCAACAACAGGCTAGACCAAGCAGAAAAAAGAATCTCAGAGCTTGAAGACAAGCCTTCAAAAGAATAAAGAAGAATGAATAACGACTCAGAGAAATGGTTTGAGCCAAAAGATGAATGAGCCAAAAGATGAATTACAGAGATCCCAGAGGGAGAAGAAAAAGCAAAAGGCATAGAAAACTTTTACAAGAGAATTATTGAGCAGAACTTTCCTGGTATCAGCAGACATTCAAAAATCCAGATAAAAGGTGGTTATTGAACACTAGGGAAATTCATAATAAATAAGGACATCTCAACAACGCATAATCATTAACCTGGCCAAAGTCAAAATGAAAGAGAACATTCTACAATCTACAAGATGAAAGCAACATCTAATCTACAAAGGAAAATCCATCAGGCCAACATCAGACTCCTCATCAGAGATGTAAAACCCAGAAATAATGAGGGTCCCATTCTGCATAAAAAGGACAAATTCCAGACAAAAATTTTGTATCCTGAATAAGTAAGTTACATAAACAAGGAAAAATAAAGGATGCTCCAGACATGCAAACACTAAATGAAGTTGTCACTATTAGACCTACCATACAGAAAAAGTTCAAAAGTGCATTATACATTGTACAGAACAATAGATACCAACCAGTGTAAAAAAACCTCAAAAGTTAAATCTCATGGGTCTTAAAAAATAATGGTACAAAAGGGAATACAAAACAATAAGGTATTATCCAACATGATGAACATAATAGCATCTACACTCAAAGTAAACAGACTAAATGCCCCATTGTCATATGAGATAAAATATACTTTAAATTAACAATGGTTAAGATGGACTGTCTAAATATGATATGGCAACAACAGTAGGTGAACATTGATTTTTCAAAAGCTGTTAGTCCCTAACAGTAAACATAATTGGAAAAGTGCCCCTTAAAAGCAGATGTTCTCTATTTTCTACTAACTTTCTTAATCTTTCTATAACAATTGACTCTGCTGTCCTGAATGCCATTTTTTAGCACCACATTGCCTGAGCACACTGGGGTGAATTTATCTTGTTTCCCAATTGCAAATGACAAAAAATTGCAAATGACAAAACAACTTTGTAGCTCTAGAAAGGGTTCAAAATTTATCCTTTCCCACCCCAGAAGCCATGTTCATTATAGCAGGAGCCCCAGGTATAATCTCAGTTGGGATCTTGGGCTTTAGAACAAGATGTTAAGTAATTAACATTATCATAGCAACAGAAGCTGAGAAAAAGCTCCATTAACAGGTTACCTCCTGTGAAAAGAAAACAGCCTGTACAAATAGAGCACAGGGATTTGTGAGATCAAAATTTATGAAATGCCTACTAAGTGTCAGGAGTTTTAAAGTATATATTTATTAAGTTGGCAGAGCTTGGGATTAAGAATCAGAACACCTGTGCCTAGATCTCTACTCTGACTTTTAAAAATTATGTGATTCTGGGAAATGTATTTAATTTTCCAACCTCAATTTTCGCTCATATAGAAATTATGAAGACTTAAGTAAACATGTGAAAAGTTGTCTGTAAAGTTCCTACAAAAATATTTCTATGAAAAGTATAAATTGCTACTTGCATATTTTTGCTTTTATGATTCTTATAAGAAGTTTGTTTGGTTTTAAGCCACCTAAGGTGTTTGGCCACAATAACAAGATGCCAATTATTATGATGACATTTTCCAAGTGTGTGTTGGTTAAAAATGTAGATGCCTGAACCCTGTTCTACAAATCACAGCTCATCCTTGCAGATTCTAAAGGGAAATAGATACAGGGAACGAAGCCAATAGGAAACAAATGCCACTTTATTATTATTTTGGATGCGTACCTGACTACTCCTTAAGCAAAATGTCTGTAAAGCAGAGTCAGAAGTCTGCAGCTCTTTGCTTGCTGTCAGCCTAATTTCAAATCTTGGGATTTTATCACCTACTAACCAGCTACATGGTGCAGGGACTTTCCACTCTGACCAGGGTGTTAGGGTGGTTTTGTGGAAAAAAGTAAGTGGCAGAGTTCCTCCCAAGAGCATCATAAGAAGAGAAAAAGAGAGAGAGAACATGTGGCACTGCTTCCTGTTATTTATGGCACAGTGTTCCTGCCCACTAGCAAGTGTGGGTGCATGTGTGGTCTAGTATTTTGACAAATGAGGTTAGTAATTTCTTCTTCATAAGAAGGTGAAGGAGCTTGGATGCACATGGATAGAAACTTCCTAAAATCTCCTTCACTATTTTCAGTAGTCAATAGCCCTAAACAACCCTCTCAGGAACATTGGCTGCCCAACCTTGGTTGGCCATTCATACCTATTCCACACTGATGCGCTCCAAAGACGGAACTAGGCTAGCCAGTGTGAAAATTATCATTTTATTGCCTTTCAGCTCTAAATCCACTCTTTATTGTCTGATCTGTGAAACAGAGCCAGACTTTTCAATTATTTCTCCTTTGCCTTATTGGACATCATTAAGCTTGCCAATAGATAGTTCTGGAGAGACAATCAATACAGAGGGAAGGGGATCTTCCTTTTGATTCCAGCATGCTCTACTTCTCAGGCTCCCAAAGTGTGGGTGGCTTCTTCTGTGCTTGTTTCCTACAGTGCAGGCTTTTTGTTCAATCCTAATGCCTGCAGCATGAGCAGCTTCCCTTGTATGTGGTCCCTTAGCACATATGGCTTCTCCAGCTCCTAGCTCCTGCAGCACTGTTGTTTCACCAGCACCAGGACTCTGTAGCCCGGAAGTCTTTTCTAGCACCTCGCGCCAGCAGTGCACAATGCACTTACACCCAATACCTTCCTCCAGCACCTCTCCAATGGTTTAAGAGTAAAGTATCTCAAGCAAGGTACTGCCCCAAGGATAGACCTCTGGCAAGTTTTGTTAGTGCAGCACACAGGGACTTCTCGACCACCCAAATGGTCATAGCTATTCCTTCTCTGAGATCTGGGTCTCAGCCTTGGGCGTGTTGGGGGGCTCTTCCTTGAAGGCTCTCTTAGACTCTTATGTCTGTATTCCTGTATTTCTTAGAGTTCTCTTTACTTCTTATAGCTACTCCTTTCTTACTTCAGTCCCCTGTTATCATTAATAATCTTTTAATTAAACTTCCTATATTAAAATCACTCTGTGGTTCCTACCCCTGATTAGACCCTGACAGATACAGCCAAGTTGTTGTAGACTAGGCACAACTCTGGGGAGAGGAGGGAGCTAATATTTAAGGGCCTGTGTTGTGTGTTTCATTGTTATCATCTCATTTAATCATCATGTAAACTCTACGTTACAGATATTATTATGGATGTGATTTTACAGTTTAGGACCCTGAGGCTCAAAAAAATAAGCAACTTACCAAGGCTCCTCAGGTATGAAATCACTGAGTTAGATATTGAATTTATATTTGTCCATACTGAAGCCCACGCTATCTCCAGCCATATATTTTCCAACATTCGCTTGAAATATTCTTTAGATTTTAATTTTCTAACATTACAAGATATTCTAGGTATTTATTCAATAACATCCTTTCTAATTCTCATTGAAATATCAGTTGCGTTCCTTTGTGACAAGATGAAACTAATCTTTACTAGGATTTAAGAATTCTTAACCACCAACTTTCACCACCCATTCTTCGCATGTCAGTGAGGACCCATTAGGAGCAGCATGGATTGAGCTATCAACAGCTAATCTTCAGAGCTACTGCTGCTAGGGTTCCTTTCTTGACTGATCTTCTTTTAACTCCAATTGATTTTTCAAACTTTTCAGTTTCTGCTTGATTCCCTGTTTTCTTGGACTTCCATTTTCCTTTAAAACATCACAAACTTTATTTTGTATGCTTTGGCCCAGTGGGGTGATTTCTCAGATGAAATAACCTGCTTTCTTTTCTCAAGTTCTAAAATCATCAGAAGAACTGGTAGCATGAAAGAAATTGTGCAATGTATTTTGAGGATCATGAATTACTCATTGGAAAGAAAGTGATGAATATGTTTTTCAATTCTCTAAATATAGTATGTGTTTTCTCAAGACTGAATTCAAATGCGTCCTCCTGTAGAGCTCCTCCAGAACATTCCAAACAGGTACCCACCCACTAGGGTGATCCCTAGTGTACAGCTTCTTTCCACATCCATTCTCACTAAACAGCATAGACCCGCATGGAAGACATCATCAGTAAACACTTGCCAAATGGATATTAAAATTTTATCCACTTTTATCTGAATGGAAATTATTTGCATAATGTCAGAGTGTGTTGGACTTGAGGGACATTGTCCAAAACGATGCCAGAAAAGTGAGCTAGGAAATACCTTAAAAGATTATTCTCCCTGAAGAAAGAAAAAGAATAGATGTCCCCTTTATACTTTCTAGTTTTGAACACTGTTATGAAGGGCACAATGCCTCTAGGTGAGCTTGTTAAGTGAATAAATGTTCTTTTTGAGATAACATGTTAATTTTAATTGATTTAGTCAGTTTTCAAAATAATATGCAACAATTGTTTGTAAGTAGTCAAGAAGACACTCAATCCTACAATAATCCTTTAGTATTCTCTCTGAAGAAACCCATTAGAACTAGATTGAGATGGAATTTAAGTTAAATAAATGCAGAAAGCATGAGACAGTTTAGTCACTTGAGTTATTTTCCATCACAAGAGGGTTGAATGTGGCTTTAAATAAATCACAAAATTTTGTGACTTTTTTTTAATCTCTAATATTTGTTTAATTACAAAAAAAAAGAAATAATTAGGGTACCTGCATTTTAGCATGCATGCATGTCCCCCCCACCAATATTGCCTTTAGAATAATCTTAAAATTGGGGGAGGAGGACATAAGTCAGTTGTTGTGGTCTAAGATGCTAAAATAAAATTGAATTTTTGAATCCATCAGAGCTGCATTTGCCAAAAGTATTTAAAAACCAAAAAGATTTTTTCCGTTGGATTTAAATTAACCTGTTTCTTTCCCCAACTTATGGGTTATCTAGATTTAACATTTCATAAAGTTATGGCAAACAAAGAAATTTAGGTCTTATTTGTGAAAGCTCTGACTGATCACACCAACTACTGGATTTTGCTTATGGTTCCTTTCTACTACCCTGCTGTGGCTATATGAATAAATTCCAACACAGCATCCCATGAAAGCATTGAATTATATTTTGTTCCTATTTCAAAAGAAAATTACATGACATTATTTTCCCCAGGTATTGACCTAGAGAGAGTTTAATGTTGTTCAGTTGTTATCCTGTCTCTAATTCTGTCATGCATTTTTCAGGCTTTCTTAGTAGATCTGTTCCATGAATGAAGAATTGGGTGCCTCTCAGTTGTAATTAGGTGACTTGTTTGTATACCCAAGTAGCCAGAGAGCGAAGCAAGATCAGAACTCTCACTTCTGAACTCTCACATCTTTATATTTGTAGCTGTGCTCACGTTCCAAAGCCATGAGGTTAAGTGGAAGGCTGGGAGAGAGGAGAAATTGTAATGCTATAAAAGCACTCCAATTGTCTTAAATTTTCCATATGCAGACCTTTATGGACTCCTATGGCTCGAAATAAATTCTTCATTGATTTTTCTGTAATAATTTATGGCTCCAAGATAATCAAATCGGTGTGGTACGGTGTGGTAACTGTTGTAATAGTCATAGACATATGCAACTAGAAACAAGCTCAGAAATACATTTCCATTAATAATGTCAATCTCAGAGTTCCCAAAACAGATGTCCCTTTCTTTTTCTTTCTTTCTTTCTTCTTCTTCTTCTTTTTTTTTTTTTTTTTTGCAAATACCTGCAGAAATAAGTATCATTCTAGAAGCCACTTTTGAAACCAGTAATCAAGTATCCCTGAAGAGATGACAGGGAGAGTAATGTAAAGCTACTGCCATCTAGTGGTCAACCACGAAGACATCAGGCTCCTTTCATAGTCCTAAAAGGAACATTTTGCTTCCAAAGGCTTATAAAATTTGCAATTTTATTTCACTGCTCTGTGCATATGTGGTAGGAAAAGCATTTTTTTGAAATAATTCATGGATGCTTATTTTTATATAAGGACAATTCAAACCTCTAGCCATAATGAAATTTTTATTCATTTATCAAACATTTATTAAGCATAGGTAGGCCTTGTGCTAGGGATACAGGGGATATAGAGATGAGCCACTCTTAGAGTTCCTGATTTGAGTCATGGTTCAAAATCTATGGCAGTTGTTCTGGAATTCATGTGTGTGACTGAAGGGCATCCCTCCATACTGTTTAATTCTAATTAGATAGATGGGTGTGGTTATAGACATAGACAGATTCGCACAGAAACACATGTATGTAATATAGGACCAGGTCTTATGTATGATACAAACCAGTTACCAGAACATTTATACAAAGAATATAAATAATATGAATCAAGATTATTGAAACGTTATATTAATCAAACAAAAATCTGCATCTGAAAGCTTACTAAAATTATTATTAATATTTTTAACATTGTGATACAATAGAATATTATATCATTAAAACAAATTTCATTTTAAAGCTTTATGATGCAGAAAGTAAAGGTCTGCTTCTGTTTGTTTTATTTTGATGCTTGATTTTGATAACTGTAATAGCTACAAAATATTTATCAAGAGATATGTGATTCAAGAGGTACTTAATTAGGTACTTTATAAACTGTGATATTAGTTTCTTAGTCCACCTGACAACCTTTCTTGTTCAATTGTATTGCTAATATTTAATAAATTCCCTCTACCCTCATATAAAAATCAGATTTTAAAAATATCTTCAGTATTTTATGTTATGATTGACAAATAATAATTGCATAGACTTTGGAGGTATAATGTGATGCTTCAATACATGTATACATTATGGAATCAAGATATTTTTGTCAATGAGTCAGAAGGAATTTCATTTTAATCTTTTATCAAATAGTTCTAAAAACTGATGAAACATTTTATTCGTAAGATCTTAAAATAGATTTGAGAATTCTGTTTCAATTTTTTAATGTAAGATATGAGGAAATTTAAATGTAAGAAATGGGACATATCATTTTTAATAATTATGTAAACATTTTCATACATCCATTTTCAACATTCTTTTCCTATAACAAGAAGTTATTTTACTAAATACAAAACAAATAGTTATTTTCTCACACATTGTTATAATGTCAGCTTTACCTTGAAAGGAGACAATAAGTGTCTTAATCTTTTTTGTGGATCTCTGTTAGGTGGTGTTCTATTGACAGCTACTGTTCATTACAGAAAAGGTCAGCAAATTTGGTACTCTTGTCAGTTAGTGTAAAAAAGTTACTCTTCTATTTCATTGCCAAAAAGTAGCAAGAAATCTGTGTTGCACAAAACAAAAATAAGAACAATATATGATCACACCTTATGTCAATACTGTAAAATTGCAGTACTAAAAATATTTTACTCTTTCTAATACAAAATTCATTAATACACAAAATCAAGCATATGTGAATTGCACCGTGAAGCAGTGAATTTGAGTAGATGTGTGAGTATACAGTTGTCAGCTCTTTTTAGTTGGGGAACTTATATTCTCTTCTCAGAGTACAATTTATACCTTAAGTGGCATATGGACCAAGTGAAAAGTCACTGCCAGTCATGTATACTATTAAAGCATGTACTTTAGACTATTCAAGAAAAACGAATATAAAGAGAAATTTTAACATTCTCTTCCCATATGTCACATCAAAGATCTTTGGGAGAACTGAAGCTATTTTAGGTTTTGATGCTCTGTCCTTTCTGATGCTCTACCCCTCAGCTCTGAGGAACAGGACTCCCTCAAAGGCCTTGTTATTGGTGTGTAGCTCTAAAGTAGAAGTTGATGTTTCTGGGGATATAGGTATATTTGGGTCAGTTTTAAGCAGAGTTGGGCATCCCCTAAAGACCTAGATGTGTCAGTGGATAGTCGGCTGGTACTTAGTGCTCTCTAGAAGCTAATTTTAAATCTCCATTAGCTATTGGAAGTTCTCCTTCATGACTAGTTCAAGAGAGCACAGCCTCCTCCGAAGAGCAGCCTCACTTAGACAGCAGGTGTCCTTAAAGGTCTGCTCCAGCCCTGTTTGATGGTGCTTTGTCTTTTCTCAGCTGGACTTTTCTTCATCCAGGATATCTTAGTGTTAGACACTTCATCTGAAAGAAGAAGCCCTATTGGCTCAGGCTTCTGGGAAGAATTAGAAAAACCTGGCAACTCTGGAGCATCATGGATTTGACAGTGCATGGGCTCCAGAAAGAACATGAATCTGAGCCCCCCCAGAACCCTGGACATGCGGTGCTACTCCAGTGCCAGCAAGACTAGGAGAGAAAGTCAGGGGCATTGAGACTGCTGGTAGAGGCAGAAATTGGATACCAGGGCTTTCCTCTCACTTTGAAAATGAAGTTCTGTCCCCAGACTCTGGGGATCATCCAGGTAGGTTTCATTTCATTTTCATTTTCTAGTCTGGTAGACCTAAGCTAGCAGGATTAACCGCATCTAGCAGCTTTAGTGGATGAGGGATTCTGGTTAAATCACTTCTCTGTTCCTAGTAGATACTTTCCAGGAACTCAAGCAGAAACATTTCACTTTGGTTTCTGTAAAACGGCTAGAATCCAATACTTTGCAATGGCTTTATTTATAATAAAACATGGGGCTAAGACATTTACATTCCACATGTACACAGCTATGATTTAATTAAAAAATAAATAAATAAATAAATAAATAAAACATGGGGCTATTGCTTCAGATTATTACTCTATTTCCTGAAAAGCATGACATTATTTGTTCTATTTCTGTGTGAAGATGATTGAATTAGAAGATTCTGATTTTTTGATGACTATGTTTATATCAAAACTAGTTGGGGAATCTTGATCAAGTATGGGAAATACATGTCACATGTATTGTCACTTCTATTCATACATTCTAAGCCCATGGCAGGCATTGCTATTCCCTCTGCAATGTACTTTTTAGGTTCTTTCCAACATGTCCAGGGTGGACCTTAGTCTCGGGGGTACAAAACTTGTTACCAAACCTTATTGTCTTTTATAAATGTTTCAATATGAAAAACTTCAAATATATACAAATAGACAATAGTATTATGTGACTCTACCTATCACTCATTGTCAAAAATTATTCATATTTTGTCAAGGTCATTTTATATGTTCAACTCTACCCTATGCACATACATGCATATACATAATTCATTGCTTTTAAATAAAATTAAAATGACTTCAAGTTTCAAGAAAACTAATCTTTTTGAGAAACCTCTTTCTGGTCCTGCCTTCATTCAAAGATGGTGGTATCAGAGGGCTCCTATAAAACTATATGTTCACAGAAGCTTCTCTTGCCTTTAGAACATTCTAGAAGAGCTGGTAAACCCATTACATTCTACCTGTGGCTCTGGAGCATTTGTAGCAGGCTCAGGCATCTGAATGTCTGCCTACAAGTCAGCCCTAGAGTCTCGGGTTCAGCCTCCTGAACTTTATCAAGTATTTGTTCCCTCTTGGAGTCCTTCCTGCACACATGGGAATTGCAAAGGAGCCAACTTCACAGTGTAAATATTCCATGAATTTGCAGGTTGTTCCATTTTAATATTTAATCCCATTTTAAATACTACTCCTTTTATCTATTTTTTCTCATTCTGGGAGATATTTCTATTCCCTTCCTGTCCTGCATGAATTTAAGCTTCCACAAAGGTCATTACAAGTGATTTTTCTTACAATAACTTTCCTTTGGCTCCGAAATTACACCAATAGGAAAGGAATGCAAAGACGTTCTTCTTGGAATGCATGAAGGAAAATACAAAGTAGAAAACATAAATACTGCTCATTCTTTTTAAAAAAATTTTTATAGCTAGGAAAGCAAAACAAAATTTAATATTTCAAAAAATTACCTGTCATACCAGCTTTTCATGATTAAAAACAATGCCTCTCTAAATGCACTTGTGCTTTCCCACAGTGTCTGATATATGTCTTCTTTCTAGCCAGCCAATAATCAGCTCTTGCAGTCATGTTGGCAACTTTTTGGAGATATTTATCATTCTGGAGGAACTCATCAGGAAAAGCAAGAGTGATTGCTGGCAGTATCTGAGGCACTGAGTTAGAAGAGAAACAACATAGAATTTGCATATCAGAAGCAAGTCCTCCCCCCCCTCCCCCATGCAACCTGTGTTACCTGGCAAGTCACTTTATAACTCGGAGCCTTAGTTTCCTTATAATAATAATTATAATGTTGATAACATTAATAATCATATACACCATGTTAAAAGTATCAAATGAATAGCTATATACAAAACTACTTTTAAAATAAAAACAGTACATTAATGTCAGTTATTTTTGTGAAATTTTGTGTGTTATATATTTTTAAATATATCATAAAGTACAGTGAAAACAAACCTCTTGAAATCACCAAAATTGTGGGACTTTCTGATTCTGAATAGAGTTTGCATACATTTTGGAATATACAAAAAAATGCATTGAAGTTTGGTCATATACCAGTAGTTGGTATATACAAGTAGAGGGTGTCTGAATTGGCTGGGTGCTAGCAATGACTTTTAAGATTCATGCATTTATACCTAGGACACTCTGACATCAACATATGAAGAAAGGCCTTACTTCTATCATAATATTTACAATATCAAAGTGCTTGATAGAGGTAAGATCTTTCTCATTACACTGCCCTAAAATTGAAGATTTGCATGTCTGGCTTCCCCTGAGACTCTAAGCTTCTAAATGTCATAGTGAGGCCTTCCAGGGTCTGATTAGGCCTGGGTTCAAATTCAAGCCTTGTCTCTTCCTAATTTGGGGCAAGTTACTTGAACTTTTTTAGCCTCAATCTGTAAAATGGAGATTTGAAAGTCTCTAAAACAGGGCTGCTGTGTGAATCAAATGAGAAAATATATGTAAAAACCTGACACACAGCTAATACCCAGTAAATGCAGCCATTGCTGTTTTCAGCACATTAAACTTATACATACTGATTTACTTTCTTAGCTCCCTAATTAGACTAAAAATTCAAAGGCAAAGGCCCTATCTTGGGCTTTCTCTCATTTCATTCTTTATTTCCCCCAAAGACTAATGTTTCTTAGCCTGGTGATCTGTAGACCACTGAAATTCTTCAATTTACCCAATAAAAAGAACTCCTCTTCCTTACCAAGATTCTGAACATAATGAAAAAGAAAACAAGAAAATTAGAGACTAAAATCTTACTATTATATCATTAATGAAGCTAAGTACAAAAATGTACTTTAAAAACATTTACTAAGACAACCCCAGAACTGGAAAAATTTACCTACTCAATTTCACATAGCACTGGACTGGTGCAGTAGCCCTGACCAAACCAAACAGGAGTACAAGACACTTCATGCCACCTGCACTGAGCCTCATTACCAATCTTTAGACCTCCAGAGCTTGGGGGTAGGATGTGAGGCCAGATGTAAATCCCATAAAAGATAAGTGAACTTGAGTATTTTAGGAGATCCCAATCAAGATCACCATCTGAAGAGGTGGATATACCCTCCAGAGAGAGTCCGGGGATATCTTTCAAAACCCAGTGACCAAACAGGAAATAGTGTTTAGCCACAGGACATTGCACTTATACAAGGAACTGCAGGTAAGAAGTTCCCAGCAAGTCTTTAGAGAGCCCCCAAATTGGCCTATCAGAAGAAGAATGAGCATTTGAACATCTGCCACACTTGGAGAGGACCAATGCCAGATTATGACTCTGCCAGAATTTTTCAGTCTGAAAAACGGCCGAGCTGGGTTTTGGAAGAAGCTTTAAAGTAAATGAAACATTGAAGCTTTAATATAAGCCTGGAATTTTGAACAGTGGGAAATAAAACTGTTTGTTATTACCTAAAATATACAGAACACACCTGAGATCTCATCCAGGGATATGCAAGAATATTTCTAAAGAGTAAATCAAAAGGGACAAATAATTGAAGAGACTAATTTTTTTGTAAACTATTTTCATGCACTTATTTTTCTCAGGATTTATATAGATATTGTGAGAGGGAAAGTCTCTTTTTTTGAGATTGTGATAGTTTGGAATTATAGGTTCAGAATGACTGAAGGCTGTTTTTCCTGAAAATAAAGTGAAATCAGGAAAAAGCAGAATCAAAATATTAAAGAGAAAGAGAGGGAGGAAAAGAGAGAAAGAGAAAGAAAGAAAAGTTTATTATTGATAACAATATCTGAATTCTTAATTCAGCAAGGCTTAATGCAAAATTTTCTGTGGGATCTCATAGTTCATGCAAACTAATTTATTCTCTTTTTCAAATTAAGCAAACTATAAGATTTGTTTTTCAAATTATATCAAAGAGACTTCTGATTAATAAAACTTAATTATTTATAAGAACAATTAAAACCATATGTACTTCATATACTTCACTTAACAGATAAAATCACTGATATTTGAATAACTCTAGCCTTTGTACTATTCATATATAATAAATGGATAACATGTATGAACACATATTACCCACCAAGCACTAGTTTAAAAGCTTTACATGAATTAAGTCAGTTAATCCTCACAATGACCTATGAAATTTTTACTATCTCATCTGACCCTCAGCCTATCAATGCAAGAAACCAAGAGGTTAAGTTGTCTATAGTCACATAGTGGGTAAGTGACAAAGCGAGCTGGTATTCAAACACAGGCTGACCAGCTCCAGAGACCACTCCTGGTCCTAGTTCAGAGTCAAAAGAAAATAAGATAATGTGAGTATGACTGGTCATGTATATTTCTCTACATTCTATGCAAAGAAATGCTTTTATGCTCAAAAGAACACTGTTGTAAAGGTATCTAAATGAGTGAAATGAGCTGTTGGATGAAATACTTATGATAATGCCTGGTTATTTCCAAGATTTTAAGTGATTTAGCTACACTGTTTCTTGTCAATATGGATAGGACCTGGCATAGTCTGAATCTATAACACCATTGCTAAAATATTAGTTTTTCAGGTTAAGGATAATGTATTACTTTTCATGAGAAAATTAAGTCATGTGCAGATGGATTGATGGCTGAGAGGTTCACTCTTTAACAATACCTGATGGTGTTTTTGCCTGCTGGGGAATAAAATTGTTGGGGTACATTATCAGCATGTTTACTAAAATGAATAAAACAAGGAGTGGATAAAGTCCATTCACTGTTATCTTTCATGTTCAGACATTTTACTTTTCAGCTTTCAGATAATGTTATAGAGTGCCAAGTACTCTCTGAAAAAGTATGTCTATACATTTTAGGTCCATTTTCTTTTTTCTCTCTCTCTCTTTTTTTGTTTTTGTTTTTGTTTTTGTTTTTGTTTTTGTTTTTGTTTTTGTTTTTGTTTTTGTTTTGAGACTGAGTCTCACTTGATCACCCTTGGTAGAATGCCATAGTGTCATATCTCACAGCAACTTCAAACTCTTGGGTTCAAGTGATCCTCTTGTCTCAGCCTCCCAAGTAGCTGGACTACAATTACAGCCATTCTAACAGATGTGAGGTGATAACCCATTGTAGTTTTAATTTGCATGCTCCTAATAATTAGAAATGCTGAGTTTTTTTCATATACTTTTTGTCCTTTTTTGCATTTTTAAATTGAGCTCTGTGTTTTCTTGCTATTGAGTTTTTGAGTTCCTTCCATATATTTGATATTATCCCATTGTCAGAAGTACAATTTTCTTCCATTCTGTAGACTCTTTACTCTGTTGATTGTTCCCTCAGCTTTAAATTTGCAGGAGACCATTTGTCTAGTTTTGCTCTTGTTACCTATGTTTTTAGGGCCTGGAATAAACCTAAGTATCCATCATTGAATGAATGAATAAAGAAAATGTGAGATACATACACACACACACACACACAACAGTGGAAAAATATTCAGTCTTCAAAAACAAGGAAATCCTCTGATTTGCAACAACGTGGATGAATCTGGAGGGCATTTTCCTACATGAAATAAGCCAATCATAGAAAGATGAATACTGCACAATCTAACTTTTATGTGGAATCTCAAAAAAATGAACTCATAGAAACAAAGAGTAAAATGGTGGTTCCCAAAAATATTGGGGGAAGACAAAGAGATTTTGGTCAAAGGCATTAAAGTTTTGGTTATACAGTAGGAATAGGTTCTGGAGATCTATCATGTAGCATTATGACCATAGTGAATAACAATCTAATGTATACTTGAAAATTACTAATAGAGTAGATCTGAAATATTTTCACCACAAAACTTGACATGTGAGGTAACAGATACATTAATTAGCTCAATTTGATTATTGACCAATGTACACACATATCAACTGTATTGTACATAAATGTAATTTTTATTTGCCAATTAAACCTTGAGAAAGCTGATAATCTAAGAAAGCAACTAAGAAATTTTTAAAAATCAACTAAATTCTCAACTATACGTATATATAATTAAACCAGATTTTTAAAACATGGTAAAAGATTTCAAATAGCTTCATCTATTTCATTGACCTGAAAAGTCATAATGATCAATTTCTAAATATTGTGTTTTACTTGTATTGTTTTAAATTTTGATGAATATTTTTAACAATATACTCTAAATTGGTAACTTAATGTTGTCAAAAGTTACTGTTTCATGTAATTACAGTAATTCTTCTCTTTAAATAGCATGTATGACAGTATCTCTCCAGTGTTTTAGTGGAATCATGGCCAAAAATCTGAAGAGATGTAGTGGCTACCTCTTCCCTTTTCAGGGCATAACTATAGAATAGATTCTTCTTATAAGTCAGTGAGTGAACTGCTTAGAACTTGGAGACAGATAACAAAGTACTTTCTCAACAAAATACTCAATTTCTAAATTAGGTAGCAAACAGAGATCTTCCACTCTGATTTCTCAGCGTATTGGCAGTGAATATTTCCTACATTGAGTTTCAAACGTCTCAGCAAGACTAGGAAATATGTTATTTGTCAATCACCCAATCCTCAGCATCTTGTGAGAAAGTGGATAAACAAAGTTCATCAACAGTCAACTTATGTAGACATATCTTTGTCATTCCTTTTTTCTATGAGGTGACCTGCCTTCATTTACAACCAATGACAACACGACATCATTTGGGATGTGGAAGCATCTCATTCTTTTTTTATTGGAGCTATTATAAAGTAGCAATCACATGAAAACGTACTTTTCATGAAAAATATATAAAGAAACTTATATGATCTTATTCTGTTATTTTTTGTTTTTTTTTTTTTTGTTATGACTTAAATATCTTATCTAAACTGAATGAGACAAACTAAGGTTGCTGTGCAGAGCACTCCACATAATAATTTTTTTTTAATTTTTTTTTTTTTTGTGTGTGTGTGTGTAGAGACAAAGTCTCACTTTATTGCCCTTGGTAGAGTGCTGTGCCATCACAGCTCACAGCAATCTCCAGCTCCTGGGCTTAGGCGATTCTCTTGCCTCAGCCTCCCCAGTAGTTGGGACCACAGGCATCTGCCACAATGCCAAGCTATTTTTTTTTGTTGTTGTTGTTGTAGCTTGGCCAGGGCTGGGTTTGAACCCACCACTCTCGGTATATGGGGTCAACGCCCTACTCATTGAGCCACAGGTGCTGCCCCACATAATAGTTTAATTGAGTTTGTTCTCAGATGAAAGATGCATTGTTACATGGCAAAGGATCAAAAAACATTTTTGACTTTCTTCAACAGGTTTCAACTAGAGTCCCTGTGCACTAAGGCCCTTGAACTCCAATGCCTGCTTGATGGTTTGGAAGTTTCATGATGTATATATCAAACCTAATGTCTCAAACAGAATACTTGATATATATTCTAGACAGTCTGTACTGATAAACTATATTGCATTTGTTATATTGGTGATGTGAATCTTCTCTCTTTTCCTCTGGGTCAGTCTTGTTATAATTTTGTCCATTATGTTAGCCTTTTCAAAGAACAAGTTTTTTGTTTCATTGAATTTCTCTACACTTTTCCTCAATTTTATTGATTTCTAATATTATCCTTATTGTTTCCTCCATCTCTCACTCTATGTTTATTTTGTTCTTCAAGTTTTAGATTCTTGATGTGGAATCTTAGATTACTAATTGAAGACATTTCTTTTTTTCCAATGTTTACATTTAGTGCTATAAAATTCCCCCTCAGCACTGTTTTAAATATGCTCCACAATTTTTTATTGTGATAAATAATACAGAGCATAAAATTTACCATTTTAACCACTTTTAAGTACACAGTTCTGAGGCATTAACTATATTCCCTTTGTTCTGAAACCATCACCTGATCCATCTCCAGAACTCTGTCATCTGTTCTAATCGAAACTATGTACCTGTTAAAATACTAACAGATTTTAAGTTTGCATCCATGTGGTTGGTGAACACATTCTACATAATTTTAACTATTTTAAATTTGGTCAACTTTTTTGGTGTGTAGCTAGGTTATGATTTATATTAATTTAATTTCCACAAACACTTTAAGAGAATATATATTTAGATTTTATTGAGCACAGTGTCCTATAAATGTCAATGATGCATTGTTTGTTGATGGTAGTTTTCAGTTCTTTCATATCCTTCTTGATTCTCTGTCCACGAGTTCTATCAATTGTTGTTAGAAAGATGTTGAAATCCAACTATAATTATGGATTTACCTGTTTCTCCTTTCACTTCTATGAGTTTCTTGACATATTTTGCTGCTATATTTTTAGATATATTTGGAGTGCTAAGTCTTCTTGGTGGATTAACCCTTTTGTCATTATGCAAAATCCCTTTCCATCTCTAATAATTTTCATTACTCTGGCATGTAATAGCCATTCCTGCTTTCCTTTAATTAATGTTTGCATGATATATTTTTTTCCAACCTTTTATTTTCAACCTACCTACACTGTTACATTTGAAGCAAGCTTCTTACAGACATGCATATACTTTAAATACTTGCCTCAACAAGAAGGGGATTAGTCCTATTAACTGCCAAAAAGGGAGGCATCTGTTTATTTTTACATGAGAAGTGCTACTTTTATGCCAACAGATCTGAGATCGTGCAAAACAAGATCAAAACACTCCAAGAAGATCTAGAAAAGAGAAGAAAAGAAATTCTAGAAAATCCCCTGTGGACGGGCCTCATGGTTTTTCACCCTACCTTCTTCCCCTGCTACCCTTATTTACCCTTCACCTTTGGGCCCTGTATGCCAAAAAAAAGGTTAGAGGCAGTTAAATCAGGTCGAGGTCCAATATCACCGGCTCATTAACCAAGAATCTAACTATTATTCTTCACCACCCTCCATAGCACCAATGACGGGTAAGATTCCCAAAGCGGGGACAACCTAAGAC
>CAUYPK010145824.1:0-46233 GCA_963574355.1 Loris lydekkerianus
GCACACACACCTCAGTCACAGGTACACACACCTCAGACATGGGACACACACCTCAGTCACAGGCACACACACCTCAGACATGGGACACACACCTCAGTCACAGGCACACACTTCTCAGATATGGGACACATATCTCAGTCATGGCACACACATCTCAGTCACAGGCACATACACCTCAGTTACAGGCACATACACCTCAGTTACAGGTATACACACTTCAGATGTGGAATACGCACCTCAGTCACAGGCACACACATCTCAGATATGGGACACATATCTCAGTCATGGCACACACATCTCAGTCACAGGCACATACACCTCAGTTACAGGCACATACAACTCAGTCACAGGTATACACACTTCAGATGTGGAATACACACCTCAGTCATGGGCACACACACCTCAGACATGGGACACGCACCTCAGTCACAGTCACACACACCTCAGATATGGGCACACACACCTCAGTCACAGGTACACACACCTCAGACATGGGACACACACCTCAGTCACAGTCACACACACCTCAGATATGGGCACACACACCTCAGTCACAGGTTCACACACCTCAGACATGGGACATACAGCTCAGTCATAGTCACACATACCTCAGATGTGAAACACACACCTCAGTCACAGGTACACACACCTCAGACATGGGACATACACCTCACTCATAGTCACACATACCTCAGATATGGGCACACACACCTCAGTCACAGGTACACACACCTCAGACATGGAACACACACCTCAGTCACAGGCACACATACCTCAGTCATGGGCACACATACCTTAGACATGGGACACACACCTCAGTCACAGGTATACACACTTCAGATGTGGAACCCACACCTCAGTCACAGGTACACACACCTCAGTCATGGGACACACACCTCAGCCACAGTCACACACACCTCAGATATGGGCACACACACCTCAGTTATAGGTACACACACCTCAGACATGGGACACACATCTCAGTCACAGGCACACACATCTCAGATATGGGACACATATCTCAGTCATGGCACACACATCTCAGTCACAGACACCTACACCTCAGTTACAGGCACATACACCTCAGTCACAGGTATACACACTTCAGATGTGGAACACACACCTCAGTCATGGGCACACACACCTCAGACATGGGACATGCGCCTCAGTCATGGACACACACGCCTGAGATGTGGGATACTGGCAGGTTGCATGGGGAGTGGAGTACACAGCCTCGCTCAGAAGGCTGCAGCTCCCCCTCACCTGGTCCTCGTCCCACCCGTACAAGTCCCAGTGCAGCACCACTCGGGCTCTCTGCCGCTTCCAGATCTCTAGGAACACCGTGGCTGCATGAACAGGTAGGGATTCGGGTGTGGTCCTTGGGGTGCTGGGGAGACTGAAGAGGTCTGGAGGAGCCCGGGGCTGAATGGGGGTTCTGGGAGGGTCCTGTAGCAGGCTTGGCACTCAAGCCCCAACCCTGCCCAATAGAGGCACCAGGTGACCACTCACCCCATAGAGCCATGAAGATGGCAAACAGAACTGTGCCGTCGTTGTCAAAAAGGTGGGTGAGCTGGGGAGAGGGGTGGGTGAGCAGGGAGAGAAGGATGGTGGGCTGTCAGTCCCCATGCAGAGTGAGCCCAATTCTGGGGTCCTGGGCCTCAGCTCATCTCCAGTGGTCACACCTGCCCGCCCTTCCAGATCTGGGGTGGGCCACAGGGGCAACGAACCTTGGCAAAGGTGCAGGTGTCCGAAAGCCGCTGGAACTTGCGGCCGTGGTCGCCGAGAGGACACATGAAGATGTCGTGGGCCTCACAGATCTCCTTGCTGGGGTGCGGAGTTGGGCTGTGGTCTACTTTGCAGGAGCAGGGGAGCCCCCTCCCCCTTCCCGCCGCCCCCAGCCCGCCCAACCCCACCCACCCCGGCTCAGTCCACGGGCCAGCTTGGCCCTGCCCACCTGATCTGGCTGGCCTCGAAGAGCGAGAACCCGCTCAGAAAGACAACGATGCCCACGAGGGCTGCAGGCACCAGCATATAGGTGTACCAGCCGAGCCAGGCGAAGTAGAGCGCCACCTTCTCACCAAAGTAGTTCCTGTGGGCACAGCTGCCCTGTCAGGGCCATCCTTCCCCCGGGGTGAGGGCCCGGGAGCATCGCAGTTACACGTGGGGGCGGAGTGTCTGACTGCATCAGCTTCTTAACTGGGGCACGTGCGTGGGGCAGTGTGGGGCGCAGACGACCTATTGGGCAGTGTACCTGATCTGGTCGATGGGCTGCTTGTGGAACATGCTTCTCCACCGGGCCCATTTCTCCAGCTCCGCCTCCCCCTGGCACAGGGGATGTACAGTGAGCGCTCCTCCCCTGGCCCTGCGCACAGGCCTCCACTCACCTTGGGTCGGCCACTCACCTTGTGCAGGGGGAACCTGGCCTCAAACACTCCCTCCTTCACCAGATCCTCAAATGTCACTGTGGATCACAGGGCGACTCCAATCAGAAGGGAGTGAAGGCAGGTGTCAGGGTTCCTCCCAGCCAGCTGCCAACCCAGCCCTTACCGCCAGCTGCCACTGTTTTCCTCAGGACGAAGTCCAGGATTCGAATTCTGGAACCCAAAGCCATGTCAGGAGGGCCCTGAGTGAGCTCTGTGGCCTGGCCCTCCAGGTCCTGACCTGCCCTCTGTCCTGGCCAGGCCCAGGACACTCCCTATCCTAGAAGAGCTCCCAGCCCCCCAGCCCTGTCCAGCGTCTAGAAAGTAGGACTTGCCTGGAAGTCCACTGCCCACCCTCTTTAAAGTCCTGCCAGTCTGACCTGACCCACAGCCTCTAGGTTGGGCTCTGTCAGAGTCCCCTCAACCTGCACAACCCTTCTGAACACCAGGCCATACCCCACTCCAATTGCACCCCTACCTGCTAGCCCTACATGTCCATGGCACACCTGAGCTCTGTGTACATGAACCCCTTCTCCCTGGTGAGGCTGTGCAGAGACTGAGCCCAGGGCAGTCACATGGCCACAGCCACACAGCCGCAGCCCCCAGATGCCCCAGCCACCCTCAGGAACTCACACCATGCCTGCTACTGCTCAGACTACCTCTCACTCCCTCAGACTGCAGTCTTCAGAGGTGCCCCTGCTGCTCCCTGCTGAGCCTGAGGGGCTGAGTGGGCTCAGTGGGGGAGGGGCTGTGAGGTGGGCAAGGGTGGAACAGAGAGCTCCCCCCACTGGGCCTTTGGGTCTGTCCCTGCGAGGCCAGGGAGGGATGTCCAGGGAAGGGCACTTGACCTGGAGAGGAGGGGTCTTTGATGGCCTCAGAATCCAGGAGGGATGCTGGGGGGCCCTCTGGGTTTCTCCAAATCCTGCCCACCCTTCAAGGTTAGCTTGACATTGGACCTTCAGAACACTCCAGAATCAGAACAGTCATGGAAACTGAGGCAGGGTGCTGTGAGCACATAGCCAGTGGGTCTGAACCCCTGCGGCTCCACCCTGAGACCCCAAAGGGCTGGTTGTTCTGCCTTCAGGACACCCAGAGCCTTGGCCCAGACTGTGGGTGGGTGAGGAACCTCCAGGCTGTGGCTCTGGTAGGGGCCACTACGAGGCATCTCACCTGGTAGTGGCTGGGATGAGGATGGGCATGGTTGGCTCCACATTGAAGCCAGGGCCCTCGGGCTCCATGAGGAGGGTGCCATACAGGTCGAAGATGTGGTCGCCAGCTCGGATCCCAAAGAACACCTGTTTCTGGTCTTTTATCACCTGGGGCAGGAGACACATGGTATCCCTATTTCCCCTTCCTCTGCATGCACAGCTACAGCTGCCTGTCCCTGGCACCTTGGGCATGAGGCCAAAGCACCTCCCCATCCCTCCTCTGGGTCCTTGCTCACCTTGAAATGCAAGCCCTTTTCCTTGAGCTTGTCCAGGAACTGCTGCTGCTGATACACCTGTGAGGGGTTTCTCTGGGTGCGACAGTCAGCCACGAGGATGTAGTCCCATTGCTCAGAGGCTTCGGTCTGCAGGAAGGAGGTGCATAGCTGAGGGCTGGGTGCAGGCAGGGAGGGCACAACTAACCGTGGAGGGGCCCCTCACACCCACCTCACAAGCATGGATCTCCATCAGTGGAAAGCTGTCCTCTTTTGTTCCCACCAGGATCTGCAGGTTTTCCTCACCCTGGGGGTTGGGGGACAGAGAGATGGGGACACACAGGGTGGGTGAGCTGGCCCTCCCTGGCTGGGCCACCCTTTGGGCCAGGTGCTTAGGCCCCAAGTGGTCAAGACATGCCACCTCTCCCTGTCTCTTCCAGGCAGCCAAAAACAAGTAAGAGGTCACTCCAGGGAAGGCAGGTCCAAATGGTAGGCAGCAGGGCTGGGGCCAGAGGGCCAGGGCTGCAGCCAACAGCCTGCAGAGGTCTGTGTGGGGCTTTCCAGAGAGCTCCCACAGACCCCTGGGGAGACAGAGCCCCAAGAGGGGCCCATGGGTGAGGAGTCAGGAGAACACAGGCAGGAGACCCGGATGTGCACTGTGGCCTGCCAGAAACCTGCACACAGCACGTGGCTGTGAGAGACACTACACCATCTTCAGAGCTGAACAGCCAAGCTGGTGCCCATGGCCTGGCCATCCACCCTTGGAGATGTGCACAAAGGGTGTGCACAGTGCACAGTGCATCCCCATGGGGCACGTGCAAAGAGACACTGAGGGTCCCGACAGGCACCATGAAGGCCACAGCTGCTCGCACTGGAGGAGCAACTGTGGGGCATACCCTGACAGGTGGGGGCTGAGTCAGGAGGGAATGACTTCCAGGGCCTCCGAATGTCTCCCTGACCATCTGACAATGACTGGGCAGCTCGTCCCTCCTTAAGCATGGGCTGGACCCAGACCTAGTGACTCATGAAGACAGTGTGGGAAAGGAGGATCAGTGCCTTTGCACACCTGGCAGACACCCCTCACCCACTGAGGAGGGTCAGGGTCACCTGCAATGTCATATGTCAGAGACCCTATGGGACAATGAGGGGACAGGACATATCCTCCCTGAGTCATGTCCTCCTGCCTTCCCAAGAGGAAACAATGGAAAGGACATCCACAGGAGCCTGGCCAGACTCTCAGATGGCAGAGCACCAAGGACAGGGAGCAACCTTGGGAAAACCAAATGCCACATAGGATCCTGGACCAGCCAGGGACAAGAGTGTAGTGGACAGTGGACATATGCCTGCAGTTGGACGTGCCGCTTTGGCAGGTGCCCAGCTGACGAGAGATGCTCTTCTTCAACAAAGCTGGTGAGGGTCCTCAGGAGCCTGCATTACCTTCAAAATTCTTCTGCAAATCTGAAACTATTTCAAATAACAATTTTTTTTGTTTTGTTTTTTGAGACAGAATCTCACTTTGTTACCCTTGGTAGAGTGCCATAGCATCACAGCTACAGTAACCTCCAACTCTTGGGCTCAAGCGATTCTCTTGCCTCAGCCTCCCTGGTAGCTGGGACTACAGGCGCCCACCACAACGCCAGCTATTTTTGTTGTTGTTGTTGTTGTTGCTTGTTTGTTTGTTTAGCAGGCCCCAGAGCTGGGTTTGAATCCACCAGCTCTGGTGTACACAGCTAGCGCTCTAACCACTGAACTATAGATGCCAAGCCATAACACGTTTTTTAAAAAAGTGTAAACCCCAGATGTTTACTTGTAGCATAATCTACTTTTTATAAAAAATAAAGATGTACATTTTAGAAGACTCATAGATGGGGTGAAACTGCCTCAGGAAGGAAGAGCCGGGTGGTGGCAGCTGGGGTCACTTCCAGGGGGGCCGAGGACCCTCCTCAAGGACCAAGAAGTTACCAGAAGGTCGAAACTGACTGACTGAGGGCTCCTTCCCTGGGGGGCAAGAGCCAGGCGGGTCAGAGTGGGTCATTGGGATGTGAGGAAGAAGCCCTCAGGAGCCTTCTTGGGTAGTGGGAAGAGGGCACTGGCTTTGGAGTCAAGAGCCTGGCCAGACACCAAGAACCTTTCTTATAAATGGTGCATGGGGCATCCTGTGTGCTGTGCCGAGCTCCTCACAGTGAGTGAGACCCCAGCTTGGCAGCACCTGGGGAGGCACAGGGACCCCAGACAGAAAGGACGCTGCAGCACATGGGGGTTATGTCCACTCAAGCCCCCTGCCCCACCCCTCTCCTGAGCCCTGCAACCAAGTCAAGCTGCCGGCCCCACCCCACCATCCTGGAGACAAGAACAGGAGGGGGGTGTTGATTCTGCCCCTGATGGCCTCCCACTTCAATCCCTGCCCAACTCTAGGTCTGCCTCCTCCAGAAAGTCTCACTGGACTGCTCTAGACAGCTGGCCCTTGAGGGCCGCCAGATAAAATAGGCCACGCAGCCATATCTGAATTTCAGATCAACAACAGATACTTTTCAGCATAAGCATGTGCCAATGATTGCATGGGACATACTTACACTAAGAGAATTGTCGTTGGTCTGAAATTCCATTAACTGGGTGTCTGCTTTTCATTTTGTTGGCTAAGTCTGCAGCTCCACTCTGATCCCACACACATGCCCCAGGAGCTGCTAGTCCCAGGACAGGGTCTGGTCTGCCTGCTCTCTCCCCTCTGCTTCCATGGCAGAACTCATCAAAATGCATCAAAGACAATCAAGGAATGGCAGGTTCTCAGTCACATGGGGATGGGGTTGACCCAGACATCTTCTCCAGGCCCCAAAGCTACGCTGAGCTCTGAGAGCAGCTGTTCCATCTGCCCCAGTCTGCCCTTCCTCAGACAATGCTCTCCTAAGTACTCCCTGGCCTGCCACCAACGGCCCACAGACAGACACCTGCGCTAAGGTGTGGCATGTAGCACCAGAAACTTCTCCCCCATCTTGGGTCAGAAGAGAAACCTGCCATCCCCAGACAGGTATGTAGGGAGGGGCAGGGCACTGCGTCTGACTGGAAGAGGCACCTGTGTCTCAGGTCAAGGTTCCAGCAGATGGGACACTAGTGTCACCAGCACCCAGCTCTGCAGCTTGCCCAACCATGGAATGGCAGGCTCTCAGTCACATGGGGATGGAGTTGAAAGTGCCCTGCTGGAGGAACCAGTGAGTGGATGGCTCCTTGTGTGCTGGTCTCAGGCCCAGGAGGAGGGCCCTCTCCACCCCTATGTCCAGGACTTCAGCTCCTCTGTCAGAAGCTGAAACTAGAGACCCCCTCACATCAGCATGGGCCAAAGCTGAGAGCAGACAGGGGCAGGGGACATGGCAGGAAGGGGTAGGGCAGGGGCCCATGCTGGGCAGGACTTTGGAATGACCCAGACAGAGGAGCCTGTTGAGGGGGACTGTCCATGGGAACTCTCAAAGTGGGAAGTGGGGGGCCACCCTTAGCCCCAGAAATGGGCCATAGAAAGCCCCCTCCCCCCAAAGACATGGTGCAGTGTGTGGGCTATTACCCTAAGCCTCTCAGAGCCATCTTCCCTGGGGGCTGGCATCTGATCTGGACCTGTGGACAGTGATGACACCCAAGGTGTCTGGCAGAGACCCTCCACAGCACTGACATGGGCTGCTGGACAGAGAGACCCAGGCAATGCTACACACTCTTGGGGGCTGCAGGGGTCCCTGGCTGCCCTCAGCTGCCCCTAGTCTGGGCCAGAGCAACTCAAGCAGGCAGGGCCCCGGGCCTTGGCCCAGCCCCCCCCCCCCCCCCCAGCCAGATAGACCAAGCTTGGATGAGTCCCTGGCCTCAGGTTCAGACTGTCCATCTGTCCATCCAGGCCAGTGTGTGCAGAGCTGTTTCCTGGCCTGACAGCCACAGTACCCCAGCTACTCTGAATAACTGAGGTAATTCAGTTATGGGGTTCTCATAGCTCAGGGCTCAACTAAAGTCCTCCCTTTCCAGCCAAGTGAGATGTCCAGGACTGCTGTGTCCCCAACCTGGGGGCCTCTCCCACCAGGCTCCCAGATCCCCAGGGCAGGGTCAGTCTTGCTATGTGTCAACAGCTTGCCAGGCCCTGGCTCTGACATCATTAAACTTCATCTGTAGAATGGGGTGACCCTTACCCCTGCGTCAATCACCCCAGTGATGTACACATGCAGGAAAAGGGTGGATAATACCACACCCCTGGCCAGTGTCCTCCCTCCTGTCCTTCCCGCCCCCACCCCTACAGGCCACAAACCCAGGGAGCTGAGTCCCTGAAGCCCTCATTGTGGGCATAGATAGAGTCCCCTGGGTGGGCCCACTGGCTCCAGATGAAGAAACTTCTGGAGACCCTGCAGCTTCTGGGAAACCCTATCCCCAGGGCTAAAAGCAGAAGGGCTCAGAGCTGGGGTCCTATCTCCTGCCTATCTGCCCCCATCCCTGTCCAGTTCCAGGTTGTGGGTGGGCAGAGAAATAGCTATGCAGATGTGACCCACCCAGCTCTGGAGCAGGTCTGACCAGAGGGTCCATGGCCACACAGGTGATGTACCACCTCCTGCAAGGCCTCCCCTGGTCCTTAGAGCATAAAGACCTCTGGCCCTGCTGGTTAGGATTAGGTTTAGGCACTGAGGGGTGCTCTCCTGCCCCTACCACAGTGCACAAGCCCCAAGAGGCCCCTGTGTAAGACTGACCCTGCCCTGGGGATCTGGGAGCTGAGCCAGGGCTCCTCACTGCTACCCAGCCTAAATGCTTTCTGACCACCCTCCTCATCACCTGGCTCTGCTCCCTGAGCTCCCAAAACCTTAGTCTGACCCTCCCCTTAGCTATCCATCATCTGTCATCTGTCAGCTCATCCTTTCATGTGTTCATTCACCCATCCACCCAGACACTGATGAAGTGGCTGGCTCCAAGTGCAGCCCTTGTAGGCAGTGCACAGTGAGGTGGCAGGGAGATGGTCTGGAGCTTGGCCTTGTAGGGAAGATGGTTGGTAGAAGCCAAAAAAGTAGAGCAGCATTCCTGGGAGAGAGAGCATGTGTGGAAGGGCCTGAGCAGAAGGGTGCAATTGGTGCCCAGAACTCAGCACTCAGTACCTCCAGGGACTCAGCACTCAGTACTTCCAGGGACTCAGCACTCAGCATCTTCAGGGACTCAGCACTCAATAGCTCCAGGGACTCAATACTCAGTGCCTCTTGGGGACTCAGCACTAAACACCTCCAAGGACTTGGTAGCTACTCCTTGTGACTTGGCACTTAGCACCTCCCAGAGACCTAGCACTCTGCATCCTCAATGACTTAGTAGCTACAACTCCACAGAACTCAGTGCCTAGCACTATAAGAACTGAATCTTAGTCCTCCCAGGAACTCAGTCCTTGGCACTCTGGCTTTGCAGAAACATAAAGGGCAAGAAGGGAACTGCCAGGAGGAGGGGCTGGGGGTTGGCACAAGCCAGATTGGGAGATCTGCTCAGGCAGTTGGGGGGCTCAGACTTCAGCAAGGGAGAAGTGGAGAGCCATGGAAAGCATCAGAGCAGAGGAATCCCGCCAGGAGCTGGGACCACCAAGTCCTTCCAATGTCCTGCCCTTTTGAAGAACTGATGCTTTCACCTTGGACCAACCAGCTCCCAAATCACCCCCTCAACACTGAGCCTCTTCTCCACCCCCAACTTGTGGCTGGCACAGGGGAGCTAGGGTGCCAGAGCTGCGTCTGGAAGAGCCAAGAGCCCTGGGCATGGGTGAAGAGAGAGGGCCACCTGCTTAGCCCACCCCTAGAAGCCCTGGGAAGTCAGAGAGAGGTTGGTCTCCCTCTGTGCCACTCTGTCCACCTCCTCTCTGGGCCATCCAGGCACTGGCCTGAGACCCAGCTGCCCTCTTCACTGGTAGAGGGGAGAAAGGACATCTTCCTAGGTGTTCCCTGCTCCCTGCTCTGAGCCCCACAAGCCTCTGTTCAGCTCCTAAAATAAGCGTCCCGCACCCCCGTCGGGGGCAGGAACCCAGCTGGCCACCCCATGCCTCCCAACCCCAGGTCTGCCCGCCTCCGAGCCCACAGCCACTCCCACTCCAGTGCCAGTGTCTTGGGTCCTCCTCGGCAGCTAAGGCCCCAGGTGGGCATGCCTTTTCATGTTGCATTGAGGACTCTGGGAGAGGACCCAGGCTCCACAGGCTTGCTAAGAGCCCAGCCAGACCCGGGGTCCCAGAACCCAGGTTGGGTGTGAGGAAAACTGCCCTCCTTACCCTGTCCCAGGGCCAATCACCCTCACAGCCCTGGCTGGCTACAGGGAGCCCCTAAAGGTGCTCTCAGATGAGGCTGGCAGGTGTCTGGGGCCAGGGGATGAAGGGTAGATGTGGGGGGAGGGTTCAGCCATGGACCCTGTGGGCTCTGCCTTACCTGCATGCCTACGGCTGCTGCGTCTGGGAAACTGCCAGGGGCTGGAGGGTGGTGACCACGTATGGGCCACCAGTAGGCTACATATCTACCTGACTTCCGTGTGGGACTCGCCCCTCCTCCGTAGTCCCTCCTGCCTCCTGCCTCCCCGCCCAGGCAGCCAGGGAGGAGCCAACCCAGCCAGGAAAGCCCCAACCCCAGGGGCCTCTGACAGGAGTGGTGATTGCGGGGTGGGGGTGGGGAGTCTCGAGGGGGGTACCCTGTTGTTCCCCCACAGGCCATCACCTGCCCCTGAGGAGGAGGTTTTGCTGTGAGATGGGGTTATACCACATCCTCTTTGGGGGAGCAGGCTGAGCAAGGGGCTTCAATGGGTGGGCTCTGGCCAGTACCCCCAGCTGAGGCTTTCTCTGACCCCCAGTGTGGCCCCCACACTCTCTCAGAGTATCCAACCCTTCATCGTCATCCAGGGCTTATACCCTCCGGGAGGAAATGGATCAGGGGATTCAGGAGAGACAGGCCCCCAATCCCAGCACTCTGGGAGGCTGAGGTAGGTGGATTGTTTGAGCTCAGGAGTCCAAGACCATCCTGAGTAAGAGCGAGACCTTGTCTCTAAAAAAATAGCCAGGCATTGTGGTGGGAGCCTATAGTTCTAGCTACTTGGGAGGCTGAGGCAAGAGGATTGCTTGAACCTAAGAGTTTGAGGTTGCTGTGAGCTATGACAATACAGCACTCGACAGGGGTGTGGGGGTGGGGGAGATTATGTCTCCAAAAAAGAAACTCATCCCACTCTGAGTCTCTACCTGTGGATCCCAGGTGGGGGAACTTTGGTATCTTGGGGGTATATGGCTGGCCTGAGATGCATGGACGCTGGCCCCCACATCCCTAGGTCCCAAGGAGTTGTAGGCAGTCAGGGTGGAGGGAAATATGGGTTCGCTGGGGTGGCCTGAGAGTGACCCTCATGTAAGAGTACTCTGAGGATACTGAGCCCAGGAGAGAGCAGACTGTGCCCAACAGGGAGCTCCCCAGGCAGAGCAGCTGAATGGCAGGCGCTCCCCCATGTCATGGGGGAGTAGGGAACACCCTGGTTTCATGGGGGATTAGGGAGCTTCTATAGTGTCATGAAGGAATAGGGAGTATCTCTGGTATCTCATGGGAGTAGGGAGCACCCTTGGTGTCATGGGGGGAGTAGGGAGCATCTATGGTGTCATGGGGGAGCACCCCTAGTGTCATGGGGTAGTAGGGAGTACCCCCGGTGTCATGGGGTAGAAGGGAGCATCCCTGGTGTCACGGGGGAGTAGAGAGCATGTAGGGAGTACCCCTGGTGTCATGGGGGAGTAGGGAGCACCCCTGGTGTCGTGGGGGAGTAGGGAGCACCCCTGGTGTCATGGGGGAGGAGGGAGAATGTAGGGAGCACCCCTGGTGTCATGGGGGAGTAGGGATCATCCCTGGTGTCATGGGGAGTAGGGAGCACCAGCAGTGTCACGGGGGTGGGGAGCACTCATAATGCCACTGGGTTTGGGCAGCATCACCTAGCCCAGCAGCACTCTCTTACCACTTAGGCCCAGGGTAAGGTCTGTTTGCTCCGGTTTCCCCAAGGGATAACATGGCTCCACCCACAGTTCTTGGGGGATTCAGGGTGTGACAGCAGCAGGGACCAGGACTAAATAGTGAGGTGGTGAAGACAAGGGAAGAATTGGCAGCTTTGTGGGAACAAGTCCAGATGGAAAGCATTATGATTTGGGTGACAGAAAATTCTCCATGGTGCTGGCTTCAACTATTAACTTTCTCTCTCCTATCAATAAAGTCTGAAGTTACCTAGTCTCATACTACTATTGCCCACTCAGAATCCCTTTAACTTGCTGCCCTTAGACACAAGGTCCTGCTACATGTTCCCAGATAGCCACTCAAGCTCCAGGCATTACATCCACATTTCAGCCTGCTGGAAGAGGAAGGGGTGAGGGGGGGCACCCCACCCTTCACATGGTTAGACAAAACACCTTGCTGCAAGGAAGCCTAGGAAGGGTGTACTCTTTTCCTGGGAAGAAAGTAGGGCAATGGGGAGCCCCACAGTCTGCCAAATTGGAAGCCAGAAACAGAAGGAGTGAGGGCAGTGGAGCCTGGAGCAACCCCTGCTCAAGATCTATTTGCATCACAGGCCAGGCGTGGGGGCTCACCCTGTAGCCCCAGCACTCTGGGTGGTCGAGGTGGGTGGATTGTCTGAGCTCAGGAGTTCAAGTCCAGCGGGAGCAAGACTGAGACCCCATCTTTAAAAATAGCCAGGTATTATGAGTGGCACCTGTAGTCCCAGCTAGTAGGGACACTAAGGCAATAGAATCACTTGAGCCCAAGAGTTTGAGGTTGCTGTGAGCTATTAATATAACACCATGGCACTCTACTGGGAGTGACAAAGTGAGACTCTGTCTCAAAAAGAAAGAAAAAGATTTGCATCACAGCCACTCCTGTACCTTCACAGATGTTTCCCTTCAACCCCCAATGCAACCTGCCCAGGATACTTCGTGTGGACATTTTCATTGTGTTTAAAACAATCTATTAGCAGGTCATAGATTTTCCCAACACTTCAGCTGTCTACATGGCTGTGCTTTGTCTCAATTTTGTCATTCCCTATTTTATTGCTGCTGAAGCACTGTCCTTTTTCATTCCACCTTCCATGGATGTGTGTCAGTGAGGGAACTTCAGCCATACCCAGACCTCTTGCTGCAGGTGGACCAAAGGCAGCCTCTCCAGCCTGGGGAGAGAGCACCCAGAGGTGGCTGCCTGGACTTGGGCTTCACCCCACAGGGGAAGGGCACTCAATGGGAGTGCAGAGAAAGGGCAATTTCTCTCTCTCTTTGGAGAGAAAACAGGTACCACCCTTTCAGGAAGCAATTCAGCAACAAGTATTAAACACCTTTAAATTGTTTATACTTTGGCCCATTAGTTTAAATTTGTAAACTGTTCTAAGGAAGAAAATTCAAAATAATGAATATATGTATGAATATGTCCTTTGCAGCAAAAACTGTAAATGACTTAATGTTCAACAATGAGAAAAATAAGCAAACATGCTATATTCATACTCTGATTAAGCAGCTGATACAATTTATGCTTTTAAAGAGTTCATGAGAACACAGGAAAATGCTTAAGTGATATCATTAAATGGGAAAAAAGACTATAAACATGTTTAACATTTTTAATTTCAACTTACTGAAAATACATTCAAATACTGGAAGAATAGGTTGATATTTGATATTTCTATTTGCTCAACAACGTGAGCTGAGGGTGGGGGAATTATTCTTTTCTTCCTATGTTAGCTTTCTAATTTTCTACCACAAACACCTATCAGTTTTATAAACTTTATTACCCACATTTACTTTATTATCACACTAAAGTCTATTGTTATAAACTTCATTTCCCCAGATTCAGCTGTGACAACTGCTGGCCCTCTCTGTCTTGGTAAAGAACTTTGTTCGTAGGCCTGCCCTTCCCCTGTGGCCTTTGGACCCTGCTGCTCTTTCCTCCCCCCTCAGACTCCAGAAGACCCTGCCCAGCAGCCCTCCTCCCCGGAAAGCCAAATGCAGCAGGAGGCAGGCACCCCATTAGCATCGGATGGCAAAGCCCACAAGGGCTAACAAGTGCCTGGGTGCTCCCCAGCAGGCAGAAAACGGCTGCACCCACTGCCTACACCTGCTTTCTGTCCCTCAGGACAGGGCCTCCCACTCCCTGCCCCCTGCATCCTGGGTGTGGCACTTCTCAGAGGCAGCACCCAGGGTTGGCTGGGGTTGGTGCCTCTGAGAACCTGCCTCCTGTCTTTTCTAAGGCCTTAAATTAACAACAGTTCCTGTTTCCTGTCTTAGGCAGCAGTCTTGCCAGCCAAGCTCCCTCCAACCCTGAGAAAACTACCCTGCACAGGAGCAGGTGGTGGGGTGAGTTTTCTGCCATCCACCAGTGGGAATAGCAGTCATTGTTTCTTTACCAATTCATAGGCTTTCCTCTCCCTTCCCTGCAAGAACATTTTAAGAAAGCATTTCTGCCTCTATTTTCACTATTTAACATCATGAGTGTGACTCCTGCAGGCCTAAGGAAATCTTGGCTCTATCGGCCTCGCCCAAGTGAGCTTGGGCCAGCTCTGTCCTTGGGTAAGAACGCAATTGGCCACTTCCTTTAAGTCTCTGCCTGCCTCCCTCCAGCGCCTGGGGTTCCTGGCAAGCTTCTCACAGCCGCAGCCGAGGAAGGATTGTCCCACGCATGGTTTTCCTGGACGGGGACCTCCGGGCCCTGCTGCTGCTGGGCCCGCAATGGACCACATCCTCCAAGATGCTAGGGAGCCTCTTACCTGCCACGCTGCCTCTGAGCCATACCGCCCGCTTTCCGAGACGCCCACGTCCTGCCGACAGACTTCACCAGTCCATGCGTGCCCGAGGGGGAGACGTGGGTACTTCGGCTGAGGGTGTGACGCAGGGGCAGGATGGAGGTGAGACGCAGACATCCAGCCCAGGGTGCAAAGCTGCAGGTGAACTCCCTGCAGGTGCGCGGGTTCAGGGTGGAGAGGTTCTGGGGTCTGGAGGAAAGGAGCCGGGGCGTGCAGGAGGGGGTCACCAACCCTTCTGTGCCTCAATTTCTCCGTCTCTAAGTGAGAGACAAAAACAGAACCACAGGTGGTATGAAGAGCACAATAGTTAACATTTGCATTTTTTTGTTTTGTTTTGTTTTTTTGTTTTTTCTTTTTCTTTTTTACACTTTATTGCCTTGGCATCACAGCTCACAGCAACCTCCAGCTCTTGGGCCTAGGCAATTCTCTTGCCTCAGCCTCACGAGCAGCTGGGACTACAACGCCCGGCTATTTTCTGTTGCACTTTGGCCGGGGCCGGGTTTGAACCAGCCACCCTCGGTATATGGGGCCAGTGAGCCACAGGCGCCACCCAATAGTTAACATTTGTAAAGCGTTGGGAATTCTTGCCAGCAAGCGGCCAGGTCTCGGTAGTGACTGCTAACGTGTGGTCTGCGCCCCGGAGTCCCGTCGCGGGGCAGCAGGGTGGGATGGGGTGGTTTGGGGAGCCCTTTCAGACCACCCCTCGCCTCCTAGAGCCACAGACCTTGACAGGTGGGCCGGCGCGTCTCTCCGCCCCCGCAGAAGTGGCGGTGCCACGCTGTGCTAGCGGAGGAGGATCTCTGAGCAGTTTGGGAGAAACACCTAAACCCAGGAAATGATCCCAACAGCACCGACCGATACGGGTCGGGGATGTGAGCGCCACCCGCTGGGACGGGAGGAGAAGCCCAGGAGGGCCCCTTTAGGAGGGCTCGCAGGGAGCCGGCCTGCGGACCTGGTCTGAGTCCAGCATCACTTCTTCCAGCACTACAAGGCCTGTATTAATCTGTGCAGTTCAGTGCCCTGGGGCGCCAACCTCATCATAGCCCTCTCTTGCTTCAGAGACTCTCAGTAGCTCCCCATTGCTTTCAGATGGAGACCAAGGTCCAGCCCCGGCGTGCCCTCCTCATTAGCACCTTCACTCGCATGCTCGGAGGACCGCCACCGCGAGGCTGACTGCCCCACCCAGGCGACTTCATGTGGATAAAGCCAGGGCCTGGGGGTAGGGTAATACCACGGGGCAAGGAGAGGGCAGAAGTCTGGCCTGGGGAAGCCCCAGAATGCCTCTGCCCTGCCTGCGCGTCCCTGGTGGGGTGGGAGTCTCCACGGAGCAGGCAGAGGCTGAGATGCAAGGTCCCCTCACAGTAAGCCTCCAGGGCAGACACGAGCGTCAGCTTATTGTGCTGCACTGCACGTGCCACGCAACTCGCTTGATTTTGTGCACTCACGGGTCTGTGCAGCCAACGCCGCAACCATTCAGAGCATCCGCAGCCCGAGGACAAACCCCCCACCCTCTAGCTAGCAGTTCTCGGCCTTGGCACCTTTCATCTCATTGCTATGACCTCGGACTTTCATTCTCCGGACGTTTCACAAGCGGGTCATACGACGCGTGGCCTTTGCGGCCGGCCTCCTCCCTTGCGTAGCGCTCTCCCGGCCGCTATCCACAGGGGTCAGCGCGCCCCAGCCCTCCTGAGCTCCTCGGGATGTGTGCGGCTCGCACAGCTGTGCTGCCGAGCGGCGGGGCGGGGATCCGCTGGGTCTGGGCACACGGCTCAGGCTGGCGGCTCCGGTGGCCCAGTCTGTACCAGCGGTTTGTCAGCCAAGCCTGCCATGTCCTCACCATTTGGCCGCCCAATTCCACCGGCCCCTGGGAAAGAGCTACCCAACCGGCACGTGGGCGCAGGACCCGGGCGCCCCACGTGAGACGCGGCCGGTCCTCGCGGCCTGTCTGGCCCCGGGTTCCCACTGCCGCAGGGCGGGCCCCGCTACCTAGCAACTGAGGGCGTCCTTCCCAGCAAGCACTGCAAAAATACGCTACGCAGGGACTACAAGGCCCAGCGTGCCCCGCGCGGACTACAAGGCCCACAACGCACCGTCCACCCCTTCCTTGCCAGCCTCAGCGCTGTCCTCCTGAGACCCCGCCGGGCGAGCGCACGACCCCTTCCCGGCGCTCCTCGCGCGGGTGACCTGGGTGTGCGTGAGGTCAAGGCGCCAGGCAGAGCGGCTCGGGCCTAAGCGCCATGCGGAGGAGCGAGCGCAGGGCCGCCGAGGGTCCGAGGTCGGGGTCCCCGGTGCCGGCGGGCAAGGCCTCGCTGGAAGAATCGCCCGATGGCCAGGCGGAGGGGCTGGCTGCTGGCCGCCGCAGCACCGAGTCCGAGGTCTACGACGACGGCACCAACACCTTCTTCTGGTGAGGGTCTGTGGCGCCCGGTCCTGGGCAGCCCGGTCGCGCCTGGCCTGGGTCTCCTGCGGAGCCCGCCCGGGCTCGGGGCCAGGGGCTGCGCCGGGCTGCGGGGGGCGTGGCGGACATTCACAACCGCAGGCCGCGGTGGGGTGGGGGCGGCATCGCCTCCTGCCCGCCTTCCCGCCACCCCCCTCTTTGAAGGGTCTGGCTCCAGGCACCTCGGAAATGCTCTCTGGCCTCCGTCTGAAGCCCGCCTGCCCCTCCATCGTGTTTCCTCTCCGGCTGTTTCAAGATGCATGAAACCGTCTTGATTATTTTTCCCTTGCCCCACGCGTGGCGGTCACGTCCACTAGCATGAGTGTGGCACTGTGCTTCGGAATTTAGTCAGTGTTTGCTGAAGAAAAGCTCTGCTTCTCACTTGAGTGGCCCCTCACTGGGCCAGCACTAACTCCCTGCTGCCGCTCAGCAGGGTACCCAACTCTGCCTTGGGCTGGGGGCCCCCCAGAGTCCCTTGGAGGCTATTGTCGCAGACCTGGCACCTCCTCTCAAGGGTGACCTTGGGCTGGACCTTGGTTTCCTCATTTGTGAGAGGAATAAAGCCCAGACTCCAGAAAGCTTCTTGAGAAGAAGGGCGAGCTTTTCTTTTCCTGAAGTGCTCAGTTTGCCTCCTGACCTACAGCCTTGTAGTCCCATGCTGGGCCCAGGGCCCAGGTGGACTGTGGGGAGCCAGATAGCATAGCCAGCTGCGGGCAGAAGCTACGTGGATGCAGATTCCAAGCTCTGTGGTCAGCAAACAGCAATTTGGGGTGGGCAAGGAGAGCCTGCCAGGGGAGAGCCGGCTTCTCCAGGAAAGGCTCCACCACACAAGGGGAGACCCCAGAGGGACCCTGACCTACTCTGGCTCACACCATTGGCTTGCAAGCCCTAGTGGCAGCTGATGCTCTGCAGGCAGCTCAGTGTCGGACCCTATGCCAGAGCCTTGCCTGGGGGTATAGGCAGCTGCTACAGGGGAGGGGGCCGCTGAGCCCCCCTCTGGGGAGGTGATGGTGCACTGGTAGTTGTGTACACACTGAGAGGGAGAGGGTAGGTGCCCTGCATCACTGGACGAACAGCTTCAGACCTTGTCCCACTAGACTTCTAAACCCCTGGGGCCTGCTGTCTTCAGGTGTCTTGTCCTACACCCTTCAGACAGGAGGGAGGGCATTGTTCTCTCACCACACCATCAGTGTCCACTGGAGTCCCTGAGGTCCTGAAGTGAGGTGGCTGGACTGACTTTCCTTGTTCCTTATGCAGTCATCTGACACATTTTGGGAACTTCCTACAGTTACCGGTTTAGAAGATACAATAGAGAACACTACACAAGAAGCTTAGGTTCTGGTACTGTTCCAGAACTTCAGAAGCTCAGTGTGTGCTGGTTGGAGGGCGCTGAGTGTAGCAGAACTGTCACGAGCCCTCCCGGCTCACCCCATGCTGCTCAAAGGAAGATAGGCAGCGGTGCTGACTTTTTCTTTTTTAGAGATGGAGTCTCACTTTGTCATCCTTAGTAGAGTGCTGTGACACCACAGCTCACAGCATCCTCCAGCTCTTGGGCTTATGTGATTCTCTTCCCTCAGCCTCCCAAGTGACTGGGACTACAGGTGCCCGCCACAACGCCTGGCTATTTTTTGGTTGTTGCAGTTTGGCTGGGACTGGGTTTGAACCCACCACCCTCGGTATATGGGGTCGGCACCCTACTCACTGAGCCACAGGCACCACCCCAGTGCTGACTTCTTTAGAAGCCAAGATCTGGGCCCCAGGTTGCTGCCCACAGGGGTGTTTGGGACACATGCCTGTCAGTAGGGCAGCCTACCTGTCAGGAGGCTGAGGGGGTGAGACTGGGCTGGCCAGTTTCAGGCACCCTCTGGGTGGGTGGGTCTGGTCCCCCCCAACCCGTAGTGCAGAAGAACATGAGCAGGCCCTCACTGCACTTCCCTTACCTGTGCTGGGGAAGGAGCTTTGAGTTTCCTCATGGCCGGTAAACAGGTACATGCCTGCTGACCTGTGAGCCCTTGCCCTGGCCACCTTTGTCTCCCCTATTGACTTGCTGTGTTAGGATTTTAAAACTCTTATTTTGTGTTTTAGAGAATTTTAATAATGAATTTTCAAAAAGCTGACATACATGAAAGATTAACATAAAAAGTTTATATTTGTGGAAATGACTTTAGTTCCAAAATTACCAAAAGGAAATTTTGTATGATGTAAAACCTTGTTTTTAGGGTTTTCAATTTTTTTTTTTTTTAGTACTACTATGCTCAATCCTTAGCCTACTGACTATGTGGGACTACAGGCACCTGGCACTACATCTGGCTAGTTTTTGTTATTTATTTGTTTTTAGTAGAGCTGGGGTCAAGTTCTTGCTCAGGTTGGTCTCAAACTCTGGAGGTCAAGCAATCCACCCATTTGGCCTCCCAGAGTGCTGGGATTACAGGCGTGAGCCACTGCATCTGGCTCAGGGCTGTCATCGAAGATGGTTGGGTTCTCAGATCATGTGTGTAGATTTTGTTTCTTTGTGATTGCTTTTTTGCAGCAGGGCAATTTGTTGGTGTTCAGAGTCTGCCAGCCTCAGAGCCTGACAGTTGCCCTCTCAGAGTAGTAAGGACATTGCCTCTTTTGCTGGTTGTGGGGAACATCCAGGGGAAAATGTTTGGGGACACAGACTCAGAAGCACTGTGTGAAGATGCATCAGCAAGTGTCTAAAAATTGGGAGACCTGAAAGTCTACCCTGCAGAGGTGGCTAACCCTAAACCTAACTCTAATCCTGACTGCCATCAAGTTCCCAGACTTACTGCCTCCCAAGGAGGGAGCTGGTTGTCTGAGGATTCTCCAGGGCGTATTCCTCATGACACTGTGCCTCTCCTGAGTCTTCTTAGTGACTCAGCCTATTGTAGAGTACTTCTTTAACTCAGGTTTCTGAGATGCATCCCCAGTCATTGTAGGTTTGCCCAGGTCAGGAAGCATGAGGGTCCTTTTGGTCATGCTGGTAGCAGGCCAGTATCATAGCCCCAGGGCCTCTCGTAGGCCATGGATAGGCCCTCTGGTCTTGGCCTCCCCTTGTCCTTCCTCAGTGATGTGTGTGTGTTTTTCTCTAGCTGATCTGGACATGTCTGGCTCCTGCCCACTCAGCCTTAGTTTGTTCATCTCTGGAGAGGGGTTGGCAACCAGATGTCTTCCACTTGTGGTGGCAGGGAGCCCACTGTCCTCATGCCCTCATCCTTGTTGAGTGACTGAGTCCTGGGGTTTACTGCAGCTCTCGTCCTGGGCCTGGCCATAGGACCCAAGCCTTCCCCGGGGTCTGCCCAGGCCCAGGGAGGTGGAGGAAGGGGCCATGATACACAGGTCTGGTGTCCTGTGAGGGACAAGGACGTTTGCCTTTGGAGCCTTTTTTGTGCTGTCTGAGTGCATCTGCCACTGCTGTGCACGTGTCCGCATCATGCTGGTGTAAGATGGGCTGTGACTGAGTAAGGCAGCTCTTACTTCCCAGTAGAGTATTTGGTCTCAGAGATTCTGAACTTGGTCTTGCCAGGTGACTGCTATGCCTGGTGCCTTGCTCTGTGTCCTTAGCCCTCCACCTGCCTTCCTGCCTTGGACAGGACACAGCTGGGTCCTCTTATTTCTAATTCTGCTTCCCCATGGCCAGGGGTGGGGGCAGGTGCTTGGTGGCCGCCTGAATGGCGGTACTCCTGGGAGCAGTGCTGGGTTAGGCCCGGCAGCTTCCTCTCATTGGTCTGTGTGTGGCGTGGTGGCATTTTGGGTGTCCGCAAGGCCTCCTTGTTTCTGCCCTTGGCCCCCGTAGAAACGAGGTGTCCCCTCTTTGTCCTGCTGGTCACCTGCAGAACATGAGATCTGCTGTGTTCTCATGCTGACTTAGTTGCTGAACCCCTGTGTACCTGATCTGGTTGGCTGTTATCCAGGTCATTGCTGCCCCTCTCTAGGCTGCCACGCCTTCCTGCCTGTTTTCCCACAGACTCTACTGCCCAGAGCAAGGACTCTTCTGTGGGATGGCTGTTTGTTCTATGCTGGGTTCCACCAAGGGCCTGTTGACCTCCCCGGTGACAGGCTCCCATGCATACCACTTACTGTCAGCGTGGATGTTGGAGCCTGTTGACCCTGTCCCTCATGATTGGCCTGCCATGATGAGGCTCTTCCCAGCTCCCAGCACTGCTGTCTCCAGAACATCTGGGCTTTTGAGAGGTTCCCTGCTGCTTCTTGGAACTGCTGGGGACTGAGTGGGGCCCAGAGAGTGCTTGCACCTCCTGCCCTGTCCTCTTCGGGGCTCTGGGTGGTGTGTCCAGCATGGGGTGGGGTGTCCTACCTGGAGCTCTGCAGCCCTCCAGGCCCAGCTCTTCGGAGTTGCAAACCAGAGAGAAGAGTAAACAAATTAGAGTGTGGGAATGGTGGGAAATCAAGAAAATAAATTACAGAAGAAACATCAATTATGTGAAAGACAAAGAGATGAGATGGGCTTGGTAGGTCTGAAGCAGCTGATGACTGGAGCCTGCATGGAACTGTGTGAACAGCTTTGTTTATATATAGTACCTGAACAAGGGTGCTTATATTAACAAAGTTGCAAATCAGCAAGGAAAGCCAGTGCAATATTTTCATCTTACAAGGTTGAGGGCAACTAACTGGATAAGTAACAGGAGTTTTATCATAAGCAATATTCTTTCCCCCGCCCTGGGTAGAGTGCCAGTGAGGTCACAGCTCACAGCAACTTCAAACTCTTGGGCTTAAGCAATTCTTTTGCCTCAGCCTCCCAAGTAGCTGGGACTACAGGCCACAATGCCTGGCTATTTTTTGTTGCAGTTGTCATTGTTGTTCAGCTGACCTGGGCTGGGTTCGAACCCGCCAGCCTGGGTGCATGTGGCTGGCACCATAACCACTGTGCTACAGGCACTGAGCTGATAAGCAATATTCTTAATGACATGAATCTTAGTATATGAGGTAAAGATTAACTTTAGGGAGAGAAGGCTGTGTGCTTTTCAGCAAAAGATGGGATGTATACAGAAGCTACATGACTGGAGCAAGGAGAAAGGACCTTTGCTGTTTTAGGAAGGGAGGAGAAGCAGTTGGGGGCTGTTCTGCACCTCCTGGGCTGTGAGGGGTCTGCCATCTCAGTCCGCATTCCACACCTCCTCCCTTTTTATTTCTTAGGGCCAAATAGTGCCAATTTATGAACAAATTATTCTAATTGGAGGAGTTGCTTGACTCCAACTCTGCAGAAGAAAAACAAGAAACAGTAGCTATCACAGCTGTGAAAAGCTTTTAGGGGTGACTGGCTTGCCACAACCTTGCACAAGATCCATTCCTTCAGGAGTTAGCTTCTCCAGTTGTCCCCATGTCAGGGGGGCTTCGTCTTCTGGATGTCTTGCCTCAGTGGTAGATCACTTGGAGTGCCAATCTCAGCTTCCTCATTGGTAGTATAGAAAGGTCTTCAGGGTCCATGTCTGATCAACCATTCAGGGAGTGAACGAGGGCTGCCAGCTGCTCTAAGAAAAACACAGACATGTTCTCTCCCCCATGTTAGGACAGGGTCAGGCCCTTGCCAAATACCAGTCAGAGGGTCCTTCCATAGCATCTCAGGATGTTTAGAATGGGGTGTGTTGCAAATCACTCTGCTACCATGCGTCCCTGGATATCAACATTTAAAAAATTAGAAGTAAAGAAGGCGTGAGAGAGGTTATGAGGTATATTGGGGTATATCTCTCCCTTCTTTAACTTACCAAGTTGAAGTTTAAGATTTCATTGAGCGCATTTGACAATTCCTTGGCCTCAGTTCAGTTCCAAAGTCCCAGTGGAATTCCTTGTAGCAGCTTGTCAGCTGGTGCCAGGGTCAATGTGGACAGGTGGATGTGAAGAACAGTTAGGCCCAAGACATGGGGCAGGTGCCGGCCCTCGAGGCCCTCCCACGGTGCCGGCCTGCGCCTCAGCCTCTGCGGCGGTGAGCAGCTCACCCTGTGGCATGGGTGGGCGGCGGTTTTGTCGTCCGCTGAGGTTTTTGGTCTCTTTCCGATTGTAGGTTTTTTAGGTTATTATAAATAAATGTTCACATACAGGTCTTTGCATGGACCTGTGTTTTTATTTATCTTGAGTAAGTATTTTGCAGTAAATGGCCAGTTTGGATGGTAGGTGTATTTTTTTTTTTTTTAGCCAGTCTCACTTTGTCACCCTTAGTACAGTGCCGTGGCATCATAGCTCACAGCAGCCTCACACAGTCTCTTCTCAGCCTCCCAAGTAGACTGTAGGCACCCTCAATGGCCAGCTATCTTTGGAGATGGGATTTCACTCTTGCTCAGACTGGTCTCGAACTCCTGAGCACAGGCAATCTACTCACCTCGGCTTCCCAGAGTGCTAGGATTACAGGTGTGAGCCACCTCGCCAGGCCAGGTATGTTTAACTTTTTAAGAAATTGCCAGACTGGTCTTCAAAGTGGTCTTCAAGGGATGTGCATTCTCGTGCTCTGTCCCCCAGACGTGCTGGAGCCCCTGCTGTGATTTTGACGTCCAGTGGATGTGTGCCGGTGTCTCGGTGTGGCTTTCATTTGCTCTCACAGTGACCAGTGAGGCCCTACATCTCTTTCTGTGCTTATTGGCCATTTGTGTACTTTCTTTGTGAAGTGTCTTGTTCAATTTTTTGACTTTTTTCATTAGCTTATGTATCTTCTTTGAGTTTAAGAGTTCTTCATATGTCCAGACATGTGTTGTGAGTGTTCCCTCCTAGTGTGTGGTTGGCCTTTTCATGTCTTTGGAGTGCAGTGGAGTTCATGACAATCTGTGTCTCCTGGAGGTGAGCCCCAGGCCGCCAGCTGTGTTGCACACTCAAATCCACGATGCTCTTGGAGGCCACAAGTGCCCCCATCTAGAGAGGAGACCAAGGTGCAAAGAGATTAACTGGCTTCTCCAAGCTCACGCCACTTGTCTGGATGTCAGAGCTGGGTCTCTGGCTATTTGTAGGCAGTTAACATGCAGAGGGGTCTCAGGTGCCGGGAATGGGGGTGTCAGGGATGGAGGCCTCAGATGTGGGGGTCAGGTCTGTGGCCTGTGGTTCTGGTGCCTGACTGCTGTGGGTTATTGCCAAGTGAGGCATCTTCGGCGGCACTGGGGTGGGACAGGCTGCAGCTGCCCCCTGCTGAGAGCCCTTTCCTCCCACGTGGGGCTCTGAAGGCCCTCTAAAGGCCCAGCTAGGGTCAGACTTGAGCCCACCCCTGCCACCAGGCTCCGGCGAGTAAGCAGCCCTGGTAGGGCTGCTCCCTTCATGCTCAGGGCACTGTGCTCTCTGTTGCTGTTCCTCGAGCTGTCATCTTGTGAGTCTCAGATGTGGTAGTTTCCCAGACCCAAAGCCTGGCCATCGCAGTGCATCTTGCAGAGTGGAAGATGCCATGTTTACTGGTGTCTGCTGCCCCTGACAACAAACACCTGCTCTGGATGCCAGCAGCACTGTGAACTGTGGCCTCTGAGCACCCCAGCTCCCTGAGAGCAGGCAGAATTGTCCTGAAGCTGTCTGCAGGGCCTGCCAGGTACTTGCCTTCTGGGAGGTAGAGAGAGCAGTTCAGCTCTCACTTGGGCACAGACGTGCCCAACAGGTAATGTGCGTATTTGACAGACTGTCGGACTTCAACATGATGACTGTGTGTTTTGGATTTCAGGCGAGCCCACACCTTGACTGTGCTCTTCATCCTTACCTGTGCGCTTGGCTACGTGACACTGCTGGAAGAAACACCTCAGGACACAGCCTACAACACCAAGAGGTAACTGCAGTTGCCCTCCCCGAAACCGGGTGCACCGGCCCCTGGAAAAGGGCTGTGGTGTCTGTGCTGTGCCAGGCTGGTCAGGGGTCTCTCAGAGGCTCTCTCTGGCACCCCTCCCCTGGGCCTGACACACCCCTTTCCTAGGCCTTCCCTCTGGTGCTATGTGGCCTTTTCTGCCCATGGACTGGTCAGCCCCGGTCCCACCTGTCACTGGGCCCCTGGAGCCTGTGTCACCTCCTGTGCACTCTGCAGCTTGTGCTATACCCCACTGCATGGGTGTGCTGGGGGACAGGAGGAACCTCATAGCCTCCAGGGCTAGAGCCTGGTGTTTGGGCTCTCGAGGTGTTGGCGTTACATGGGGCAGTGACAGGTCACCCAGTTAGCTGGCGTGATTCCTATACACTTGGGGGTGTTGTGTTTTTTGCTTTTTGTTCTTTAGAGACGCGGTCTTCCACTGTGTCCCAGGCTGGAGTGAAGTAGTGTCATCATGGCTCACGGCAGCCTCACACCCCTGGGCTCAGGCAGTCTTTCTGCCTCAGCCTTCCAGTTGCTGGGACTGCTAGTATGTGCCACCACTGCTAATTTTTTTATTTTAATTTTTTATAAAAATAGGATGCTGCTGGGTTATTCAAGCCGGTGTTGAACTTCTGACCTCAGCCTCCCAAAGTACTGGGATTAGAGGCATGAGCCATTGTGCCCACCCAACACTGGTGTTAATTCTAACAACTTTTAAAAAATTTAAAGCAAACCCCATAAATGCATCAATGTACAAAGTTATGATTTAATAAAAAATAATTTTAAAAAACAAACAGAAAAATTTAATGCACTCTCTGCTCCTTTTCTCTCCCCCCCATCTTCTCCTTTCTCTTTCCCCAACTCTCTTCCCTCTCTAATAAAAAATAGATTTGTATTCTAAAAATAAGTGAAGCACTTGTAGCTGCCGGATGGCTGTTTGGTGGGGGGTTGTCTGGTGGGCAGCCTGTGACCACACTTCTGCAGTCCAGAGGTGGTTGTCCCGAAGGCAGATCAGTCACTGTGTTGGTCCTCTGCCTGAGTTCTGTGGATTCTGAGGTCAGTGTGTGGAAGAGAAGCTGGGAGTAGAGGGCTTGTTGCTCATCTTGAGTCCTTGCCCGACTGACTCACCTTTCCTGTTGGTCAGGGCTGCTTTCTGCCCGGCAAGTTGCTGCCACTGCCTGGCCCTGGGCCCCACCTGCTTTGGTAGCACAGGTGGGGAAAGCCAGAGGGGTCGGGGTTCAGCCTGGAGTAGTTGGAGGTGGAGGGAGCTCCGGGAGCCTGTCAGTGGCGGTATGCGGGCCTTGTATAACCTCCCTGTTGTGACCCACTCCCTGTTGTGACATCTCTGGGTCAGCACTTGGCTTTTTGTTAGTGTGTGATGATCATTATTCTCTTCACGGTTGTCATCCAGGCCTAATGGGTCCATTGTCACGGTGCCAGGCGGCCAGGCCTGGTGGGTGCACCGTCATAGTGCTAGGCAGCCAGCACTGGTGGGTCCACCATCACAGTGCCAGGTGGCCAGGCCTGGTGGGGCCATTGTCACAGTGCCAGGTGGCCAGCACTGGTGGGGCCACTATCACAGTGCCAGGCAGCTTATCATCAGCACTGGTGGGGCCACCATCACAGTGTCAGGTGGCTCATCAGCACTGGTGGGGGGCTCCTGGCTGCACTGTCACGGTGCAGGTGGCTCACCATCAGCAGTGGTGGTTCCTGGCTGCGTCAGATGTGTTAGAGCCACCTTGTAATAAGCTTGTCCCCTTGGATACAGCTGGGCACTTCTGGTTGGGAATTGCTGTTGGGGATACCAGGGCTCAGGGCTCTGCAGACCACTCCCCCGAGGGGCTCACACTCTGTCCTCAGCTGGACAGCACAGGTGGCCACTCCCTTGTCTCCCTACCCTGCTCCACGCTATGTGGCTTTTCCTCCCCACTTTGTTCTGAGTCATGGGTGCCAGCTTGTGCCTAGTTCTGTCCTGTGCCAATGCCTCTGGCCACTGTTCTCAGCCTCAAGCCAGTGCAGTCTGCCTCTCGGCCTGAGTCACATGTGGAGTCTGCAGCATGTGTGTGCACGTGTGTGAGCTCCTGTATGCTCCTGTGTGCGTGTGTGCTGGTGTGAGCATGTGGGTGCTTATATGAGTGTGTGTGAGGTCCTGTGTGCGTGTGTGTGCTGGTATGTGTGTGAGCGTGTGTGAGCATGTGGGTGTGAGCTCATGTGAGTGTGAGCATGTGTAAGCATGTGTGTGTGCGCTTGTGTGAACGTGTAAGCTCGTGTGAGCGTGTGTTCTGGTGTGAGTGTGTAATTGTGTGTGAGTGTGTGTGTGATCTCATGTGAGTATGTGTGTGTTCATGGAGGCTCATGTACTTAGGCACCAGGGTCAGAGTAGCAGAGGGCACCTGCTGCATCTCGGGCCCTTGCAGCAGGTCACTGGGCCTGTGGATGTAGAGATGGTGAGACTGTTAGCAGGAATTTCACGTTTGCCTAGAGCAGTGATTCTCAGCCTTCCTAATGCTGCAACCCAGTTCCTGTGGGTCACGACCCACAGGTTGAGAACCGCTGGCCTAGATGGAACTTCCAAGTAGGATTTGGTCTTTTCCATGAAGAATGAGTAGGGTCTGCATCGTCTCTGAGACACAGTGGTCTAGGGAGTACCTTGGAGCAGGGCGTGGTCACACCTCAAGAGTGAAATTAGGCCAGAGATAAGCAGTCCCATCTTCACTGGGCAAGAACAGAAGAACCTGTTCTCCAAGCCCTTGGAGGAGCAGGCCCCAAGCCTAAGGGGACGATGGCTGGGGCCTGAGGGGGCAGGCCCTGCGGATGGATCGCTAGTCTCCTTGAGCCAGCCTCTTGCCGTGCTGCCACAGTGTGGACATCGAGATGGAAGACGGAGAGATTCAGGGCTCCTGGCACTTTGCTCCTCTGAGGACCCATGTTTTGGGGACACTGGACATCTTCCTAGCTCACATTCTTTACCCCCCATCCCCACACTCCCACCCCAGCCTCACTGTCTTTAAGAGCAGAAAGGAGCCACCACTGCCTCTGGGCCCCCGATGTTAGTACAACGCTGGAGCTCTGACCTGCCCCGGCCTTGCAGGTCTTAGGGCAGCTGCTAGGGCCAGTTTACTTACTTACTTATTTAATTTTCTTGAAACAGTGTCTCACTCTGTCATGGCTAGAGTGCCATGGTGTTATAGTTTACAGCAACCTCAAATTCCTGCACTCCAGCAATCCTCCTGCCTCAGTGTCCCAAGTAGCTGGGCCTACAGGTGCCAACCATACCACCTGGCTGATTTTTCTGTTTTTACTAGGGACAGAGTCTCACTCTTGGTCAGGCTGGTCTCAAACTCCTGAGCTTAAGCAGGGGTCCTCAAACTTTTTAAACAGGGGGCCAGTTCACTGTCTCTCAGACCGTTGGAGGGCCGGACTATAGTTTAAAAAAAAACAACTATGAACAAATTCCTATGCACACTGCACATACCTTATTTTGAAGTAAAAAAACAAAACGGGAACAAATACAATCACACCGCTGCATGTGGCCCGTGGGCCGTAGTTTGAGGACCCCTGCTTTAGAGGGTTGGTTGTTTTTCTTATTAAATCAACCTTATTGGCTCAGCGTCTGTACCTCAAGTGGCTAAGGCGCCAGCCGCATATACCAGAGCTGGCGGATTCGAATCCAGCCCAGACCTGCCAAACAAAAATGATAACTATAACCAAAAAAATAGGCAGGCATTGTGGTGAGCGCCTGTAGCCCCAACTACTTGGGAGGCTGAGGCAAGAGAATTGCTTAACCCCAGGAGTTGGAGGTTGCTTCTGTGTCTCAAAAAAAAAAAAAAAAAAAATCAACCTTATTGACATATAATTTTGTGACTAATTATAGCACACAGCCTGATGAGGTTTTTTTTTTTTTTTTTTTTTGACTGTCTCACTTTGTCACCCTTGGTAGAGTGTCCTGGCGTCATAGCTCACAGCAACCTCAAACTCTTGGGCTCAAGCGAGCCTCTTGCTTCAGCTTCCCTAGTAGCTGGGACTATAGGCACCTGCCAAAATGCCCAACTGTGGTCTGCTGGAATTCATGAGTTCAGGCCAGTCCACCTACCTTGGCCTCCCAGATTGGATTATAGGCGTGAACCACCACACCTGGCCCCTGATGATTTTTTTTTTTTTTTTTTTTTTTTGTGACAGAGTTCTACCCTATGCCCTGAGCGGAGTGCAGTGGTGTCGCAGCTCACTGCACCCTCAGACACCAGCTGGGGACATCCTGCTGCCTCAGCCTCCAAAGCCGCTGGGATTAGAGGCGCTTGCTACTGCACCGAGCTGGATTTTTCCATTTTTATTCATGAGTTGGGTCTCACTCTCACTCAGACAAGCCACAAACTCCTGAGTTCAAACAATCCTCTGTCCTCAGCCTCCCATAGTTCTGGGATTACAGGCCTGAGCCACTGCACCCGGCCCCCGATGATTTTTGACAAGTACCTACACCTGTGTGGCTACTGCTGCATGGAGATGTAGGAAATCTCCATTGCCCAGTTCCTCTGAGGCATCAGATAGCCACACCCTGGGCACTAGGCAGCCACCCATCTGTCAGCACAGATTAGTTTTGTCTGTTCTGGTTTCGTGTAACAGCATCGCTCAGCATAAACTTCTCTGCCTGGCTTCATCCACACGGAATGAGGGCTTGTGGCATCCTCATCATCACGTCTGTCGTGGGTGTTCACTCATGGCTGGGAGGGTTCTGCTGTGTGTATCTGCCACAGTCTGTCGATCCACTTATCAGTAAGTGACCTTGGGGGAGATTCTAGTTTTTCTTGCCAACACATTTAAGGGGTCTTTAATTAAATTTTGATTCTATTTCCAAGTTTAGTAAATATAACTTTTAGTCATATAAAATATTTATAGTACACATGAAAGTAAATACATATGATTCATTTAAAATATAAATATACTTTCCATTTATAATACATAAAATATATTACATACAAATATATTCACAGTACCAAGGAAGAACACAGAGAAGTGACAGTGCCCAGTTCCCCAACTCACTCTGAAGCTGCAGTCATCCCGACAGGGTGATGTCGACAGAACAGTGGTCAGACAAGAGCCCAGAACAGGCATACACAAGGGTGGGCACCTGGGTCTGACTGTGGGACAACAGGACACCACATGTAAAGTGAACCTGGATTTCACACCTCACACAAATTGATTCAAGGTGGGCTACAGATGGGCCTAAATGTGGAGGGCAGAGCTGTAAAACCTCTCGCAGAGCAAGACACCTGGTGCCTCAGGTCTGGGGATGACTTCGGCAGAGTGTCAAGAGCACGGTCCTGAAAGAAAACTGATAGGTTGGACCGTGGCTTTGTAAAAGACACGGTGACAGAATGAGAAGGGGAGCCCTAGGTTGGTCGGAAATATTTGTAAGACTTGTGTCTAGCCAAGGACTTGTATGCAAAATGTGCAAAGAACTCTTCAAGCTCAATGGTAAGAAAAGAAACCATATGGTTAAAAGCAGGGTGAGAGGTCTGATAGATGTGCATCAAGGAAAGGGGGCAGATGGCAGACAGCACACGGGAAGGGCCTCAGCATCCTCCATTGGCAGAGAATCAAAAAGCGAAAAGCATGAGATAGCATAATGCACCCACTGGAATGGCTAAATTTTAAAGTCAGCAGTACCAAATGCTGGCAAGGATTCCCAGCACCAGGAACTCTTGTGGCTGGAGGGAGCACAGTGGTGTAGCCACTCGGGAATGTTGTGGCAGCCTCATAGCTAAACACACTCTCACCCACTAGCCAGCTATCCTGCTTCTAAGTGCTGATGCAGGTGAATTGAAAAGTTACCTTCAGGCTAGGCACCCGTAAGGCGCCAGCCACATACACCGAGGGTGACTGGTTTGAACCTGGCCCAGGCCAGCTAAACAGCAACTGTAACAAAAAATAGCCAGGCATTGTGGTGGACAACTGTAACAAAAAATAGCCAGGCATTGTGGCGGACACCTGTAGTCCCAGCTACTTGCGAGGCTGAGGCAAGATAATCGTCTAAACCTAGGAGTTGGAAGTTGCTATGAGCTGTGACACCGTAGCACTCTACTGAGGGTGATAAAGTGAGACTCTGTCTCCAAAAAAACCCCAACTAATTTGGGGGGCAGGGATGCCAGGAAGGAAGGCAGACTGTGACAAGACACTGTTCCAGAAGGGGTTGAGGAGAGGGTTCTAAGGCTCCTAAGGTGCTGAGGAATGGAGTGGGGTCTGTGAGACCAAAGGTGAGGTAGCTGCACAGGGTGCCGTGGTCTGCTGATGAAGCTGGGTCTGGGCTGCACAGGGCACCGTGGTCTGCTTGTGAAGCTGTGTCTGACCTGCACAGGGCACCGTGGTCTGCTTGTGAAGCTGTGTCTGAGCTGCACAGGGTGCTGTGGTCTGCTTATGAAGCTGTGTCCAAGCTGCACAGGGTGCTGTGGTCTGCTTATGAAGTTCTGTCCCAACTGTACAGGCTGCCGTGGTCTGCTTATGAAGTCATGTCCCAGAAAGTTCAGGCTGACAGCTCTGTTGCTACTGCACACGTAATCACGTGGTGGATGATGGGGGCAGGCTTTCACTGTTGGAGTGGGAATTTACAGGTGATCGGGGGAGGAGACTGGCACGATTCACATGGTAATAGGTCATACTTGGTGGGATTAAGGACTCAGTTTAGCTCAGTAAAGATACACATGTTTAAAACAGATATTTAGAGTAGATGTGTATATGTGCTGGTCAGTGCATACACATGCAGTTCACTGCTTGTGAGCTGAGAGGACATGGGACCTGTATACCAGGCCAGTCTTGGGGTCTTGTGTTCTCTACTGTGAGGACCCAGGGCTCCCAGGGTGGGGCGGAGTGCCCAGATGAGCCTGGAGCATCAGAAAGTCAGAATAAAACCCCACAGGGACGGGATTACCTCAGCAATGCCGGAGCAAGTGGCTCTCAGTGGCCACAGCTGGGTCAGTGTGAGCCACAGAGTCAGTACAGTTACTAGAATAAAACTGATGTGTGAAAATATGACGTAAGCAATTGAATGAACTAGTGAAGGAAGGAAAACGAATCTTCCTGCAGTCCAAGTGATTGTGTAGCTGCTCTGCCCTCCAAGAGGTAGGAAGGGCTGGGCCTCACCTGTGGCTGCTCACAGGGGCTTCCTTCCAGAAGACGTACCTAGGAAGGGACAGCAGGAGGGTCAGGGTGCAGTAGAGGTGCCTGACAGATGCCCTCAGCCAGGGGCAGGGTGATGGGGTGCCCGGTGGCATCGATGGAAGGGGTAGTGTGCTGCTATGGTCTTCCCCCAAATCTGCAGCCCTGTTTCAGTCACGAAACAACAGACAGCCTTAGTGAGGGACCTTCTGTAAAGTTCCTGATCAGTCCTCAGCACTGCTTAGGTCCTCAGCAACAAGGAGGTCTTGGCAGCTGTCACGGCTGAGAGGAGCCTGGGCAGACGGGAGGACTGGATGTCATGTGGGGTCCCAGATGGGATCATGGGCAGGAAGGGGCATTAGGGGAAAGTTGAGGAGACCAGAGCCAAGTGTGGACAGGTGCCCTGCCCTGTACTGCTGGCACCGTGTACAGTGGGAGATGGGCATGTGGCACCTGGGTCTTACTATTTCTATAGTGATTCTGCAAATCTAAGATCAAAAGCTTATTTTAGAAATGTAATATATTTTCTTTTCAAAGTAATTCCTTTACTCAAATGACATACCTTTCTAAATACTGAAGCAGTTCTTAGAAACAAGTTCAGGGGGCCACACGAAGCCACCACAAACACACATGATGCACAGCCAGGCTGGCATCCCGTGGGGCCTGTCTGAGCTGGCCCCTGCGCCCCATGTCAAGTGAAGAAGCCATGCGGCTGACCCAGCAACTGGGCCCCAGCACTGCACCACACAGCTGAGGGCACTGACAGCCCGGGGTGATGGCACAGGTCAGCCCTCGGATGATGCTGGCAGTGGCCTCCTTAGCCAGTGCCCATATCTATCCTCCCTGGGGGCAGGAGAGCACTTGCTATCTGTCCCCCTAAAGTAAAGTTACAACTCTCTTCTGTACACCATGGAAGAGCAGCTACACTGGGGCCTGCGCCTTTTTTCCAGCGGCCCCCAAGGCACTTTTGTTATGTCCCACCCTGAGTATGTGAGACCTGGAGCAGGGGCACCTGTGATGGGATGTGGGACCCACCCCACTGAGCCAAGGCACCCCACTGTCTGTGTCTGCTCCCATCCTGGGGGTTTAGTCACGTGTACCACGGGGGGCTCCATGAATGTCCTCCCAAGGGTGAGACCCTCAGAGCTCTGGGAAGAGAGCACCTCTGCTCTCTGTGGCTAGCCCTGGCCCCACGGCATGAGGGTAGCCTCAACCTTGTGTGGTCCCCGGGTCCTGGGAGTCTCTTGCAGGCCCAGGGGCTGTGCCTCACCTGTGTCTGCTGGGGCTTCAGGACCCAAGTGCTCTGGGTAGGCAGAGAGAAAAATTTTTCATACTCAAAGTTGTTGCTAGATATTTTTCAGGAGTGCTGTTGACAGCTCTGTGACCCAATTTGTTCTTGAGGTGGGATGAATGTGCTTTTATGTGGAGTGTAGCATAAATGTGTGAATATCAAGGGTGTGAATATCTGGGGTATGACAGTCAGGGCAAGGAGGGTTGGTTGCTTGTAACGGCCAGTGTGCATAGGACCTCCACTGAGCAAGATGGGCTGCTCTCTGCACTTGCAGAGAGAGGAACACAGGGCTGCAGCAGGTGCCTGTATGCCCAGCGGGGCTGGTATGGACACAGAGTGGGCTCCACCTGACACTAGCCTAGCAATGTCACCCAGCATGGGGCAGGCTCCTTCCCCTGTGCAGCCACATCTCTGCCTGTTCTGCTTGGGTGCAGTTACAGTACTTACACTTCCCTCTTCTGTGGACTGCGGAAGTCTCGTTAGTACTGGATGAGGTGACCCCAGGGGGACAAAGGAGCTCTAGAAAACACAGGGGTCCCCACTGTGTTGGAGCAAGAAGCCCCCAGCTCTTCATGTCCTTAGAGAGTGGGCCCTGATGGTTGTGTCCGGAATGTTAGGAGGTTTTTCTCAATGTGAAGCATGGACCCCCATGGTCCAACACAACCCTGCAGATAACCAGTGTGCTGCTGCTGCTGGGCCTCTGGCCCCAGATGAGCCCTCCCTGCTGTGTGGCCTCCAGCTCTGGCCTGAGGCTGCGTCTTTCCCACACTGGGTGTCCCGGGGTCCCTGCTGCCTCCTGCCTCCCTCTTGGGAGAAGCTTACACACACTGAGGGGCTGTTTGTTCTTTATTTGCAGAGGTATTGTGGCCAGTATTTTGGTTTTCTTATGTTTTGGAGTCACACAAGCTAAAGACGGGCCATTTTCCAGACCTCATCCAGGTAACTTGCCGTTTCTCCCTCTGTGTGTGGCACTTCTGTTCTGAGCAGTCCCTCTGTGTCTGTGCTGGGTGTGAGTGTCCTCCCCTCGCCTGGCCCCAGGTTGCCACGGCCACGTCCCACAGCAGGAACAGAGGGTGTAGGGCACTTCCTCTTTGGAGTCCTCTTACTGTCCCTGTCCTGGGCTCTTCCTGCAGACAGAGCATGTGGGCTCCAGCAGGCCCCCGTCTCTGCCACAGTTGCCCCCAGTCATGGTGAGGTCTAACAAACCCAGGGGCTTTGGGCAGTGCCTGTGGCTCAGTGAGTAGGGCACCGGCCCCATATGCTGAGGGTGGCAGGTTTGAACCTGGCCCCAGCCAAACTGCAACAACAAAAAAATAGCTGGACGTTGTGGCAGGCGCCTGTAGTCCCAGCTACTCACATAAGCCCAAGAGCTGGAGGTTGCTATGAGCTGTGATGCCACGGCACTCTACTGAGGGTAACAAAGTGAGACTCTATCTCTAAAAAAAAAACCCAGGGGCCTGGGGACGAGGCCTCTGTAAGGTTGGTTGGTTTCTCTGAAGGGTCTCAAGTAGTAACTAGAAACATTTCTTTTCTATTTCAATAAGGGTATGTACTGATGAAAATTTGGAAAATACTAAAGATATTTTAAAATAAAAAAAATCCACAAAAAATAACACTGTTAAATTTTGATATGTTGTGTATGTATACCTAAACATGGTGTTAAAAATATTGGATGAATAGTGTGTGTGGTTTTATATCATGCATTTAATAATAATTTCCTTCTCACTGGTTTTTGACTGACAGCTGAACTGTTTGTGGCTGTGTGTTTAGCTGTCATTTGGACGTGCTGGGATTGGTGCATCAGTTTGCTTTAGTTCTCATGTCACACAGGGAATTCCAGCTCTGCTGTAATAAACTATAGGCTGTAGTGAATTTTGCACATTCTCCCTGGAAGCATTGGGTTAAAGGGAGTAAACACTTTAGGCTTGTGACATGGTTCACAAATCGCCCTCCAGAAGGGAGGGTTGGTGGTATGGCCAAGAGGCTGCCTGCAGGAGGCTCCCGAGCAAGCATACCTTGTTGGACCCCTTGTTTGTGCAGGGTTTCCAGAAAAGGCCCCTCAAGGTGTCTGGTGGGACGCAGGCTGAGTCTTGCCCACTTGGACAGCTGGCTGAGCACAGCTGGACTTCACCAGAGCAGGAGTGAGGTCATATCCAACCCCCAGATCACACCATGAGGGACCCGGTTGACTGGGCAGGAGGAGGAACTGTGTGAAGCTCAGCCTATGTCGTCCTCCTGCTGCAGACGGGCCGCACCTTGGGCCAGACTGGTCAGAGGGCAGCAGCTTGCCCTGGTGCTGGGCCTGGCCCAGGGAGAGGCCAGTCTAGAAGCTCCAAGGCCGGAAAGGTTCCAAAGCTTCTGCAAACTCCCTCTGCGGTTCAGGTTGCTGTGTGAGGTCAGACCAGTCCCACCATGGGTTGGCTTTTCTTCTCTCTCTTGGGGTAGGGTGTGGGTCTTGTGTCTAAGCTTCTATTCAGAGCTCAGCTCCACCTTCAAGTTCAGTTTGCTCTGTATAAATGCACATTTCTTTGCCAGTCTTTGGTTTGTTAAGTAAGAGGCCTGCAGCCACCTCTGTGTGTTAGCTTCATGCTCTGCAGGAACACAGACTGTCCAAGCAGAATGTGGGTCCAGGCCAGCTGTGCAGCTCCGTGTTCTGGGGGTCGGGCATAAAGGGGATCCCACTGCAGAAAGGCAGTCCAGTGGGTTCTGCCTACCGCCTCCCCCCTGCTGCACCTGGGCCCACTGTAGTGCTCTCCTTACGAGGGGCAAAAATGAGACTCCAGCTGAGCTTTCCTGGGGAGCTGCTTGATTTGGAAAAATGAAGTGGCCATAGTTCCATGTGAAACTATGTTCAAAACATGTCCTGATCCCAGGAGAAGGCCCCTCCCTGCACAGTCTTTGTTACCGTCTGTGGCTCCCTCTGGAAGCTGCATGTGTCAGAAGAGCTGGGTACAATGGTGCTTCCCACCTGCTCCCCCATGGGCACTGTTTGGGGTGTGGCTGCTGGAATCAGGGGAATCAGCTTCAGGAGCAGCTGGGGTGATGGATGTGGTGGAAGGCCTGCTGGGTGTGAGGTGGGCAGGCCTGGGCTCAGGGGTGAGAGATGAGTCTGGGTTGACCCACCTGCCTGTGTGTGGAATAGGAAAGACAGGTATCGTTGCAGGGGACGAGAAGAGTTCAGGCTCAGATGTGGTGCCCAAGGGGCCCTGTCAGATATGTGCGTCTGTGGTATTTCCGCGTGGGAAGCGGTGCTCCCAGAATCTTAACCCTAACCCTGGGACCTGCCTGGAGAGCCTCCTGTGGGTACTGGGCGTGGGCCTAAAACCTCCCGTGCAGACACCTTGCACTGAGCTGCTCTGAGCTGAGATGGGCAGTCAGGAGTACAGGGCTTAACAGGGGGCCCCATGACGGGACTTCCACAGGGAAAATCTTAAATGCAGAAAAATGAAAGTTCATAGTTGTTATGTACTAGAAAAACTTAACATACTAGAATTGAAAGATTTTCTGAACATGACGAGGATCCGCCAGAAACCTGCAGCAGACTCACCAGTAACTGAGGGTTGGCAGCATTTCTGGTGAGCTTGGAGAGCAGGGTGTTTGCATCCCTGCTTCTGTCCAGCACGTGTGGCCCTTCGGTGCCTCTGCAGCAGGACAAGAAGGGAGAAAGTAAAGAAAACAAGTTTATGTTTCAGAGAGAAACTTTGCCTAATTCTGAGTTTGACCTTGCTTTACACGTGGGAGGCCCAGACAGCACTGTGTCCCAGAGCCCTGCGGGAGGCCCATGAGCCCCTCTGTTGGGAGCCAGCTTGGGGCTGAGGTGGGGCCTTGGGCAACCAGGGCCTGGGGTGTGCTAACGCTAGGTCTTCTTTGTCTCCGTAGCTTACTGGAGGTTTTGGCTGTGCGTTAGTGTGGTCTACGAACTGTTTCTCATCTTTATACTCTTCCAGGTAAGCAGTTCTTGGTTGAATAAACTGTGGGAACTTAGGAGACAAGGAGGCCTCAGCCAGAGTCACAGGTGACAGGAGCATTGCACACTCTGCCCTGCAGAGCGCTTGTAGGAGAGGGCCGACCCCAGCAATAGTGGGCTGAGCCTGTGTGGGAACCTCCAGAGACATCTGCTGGTGGGAGACTGACCGTCTGGATGGGTGGCTCAGATGGGGGCAGACACGGTGATGTGTGCACCTGGGGGGTTGCTGCCTTGGGCAGTCGTGTCCTCACCTGTACAGGGACCAGACACTGCAGAGAAGACAGCACCACTGGTTCCCATCTGGGCCAGTGATCACTCGCCCTTGGGTTTGTGTGGGGTGCATGTATGTCTTACCCAGCGCACATTTTGAGACGTGGTCAGGGTAGAGTCTGGAAACTCATCTGCCCTGTAAATCCTGGGTCAGGATGTTGTCTGTTGTATTAACACATGCTTCGCTGAAATAAGGGGTACACATTTTGGTGGCTGGCTGTGGCATACACAGGACTGTACTGCTCATAGCCTCAGAGCTCCATCAATGAACAGCCAGGTTGTTTGTCATTGAGGCAGACTTGACTTTTTTGGGGGGTGGGGTACAGTCCTATGGAAACAGCCCTGCCCCTAACTGTGCAGTCCACGAGTGACCTGTCCCCATAGCTCCAGTCTTTCTTGGAGATGTGGTGTGGGTGGAGGCGGGCGGCAGCCTGGGCTCCCATGGTGCTCTTCAGCTCGGTCCAGCAGTGTTCTCAGTGCCCTCTCATGGCCTGCCTGGTGGACCATAGCTGTCTGTCCACGACACGTGGGGAAGCATCTGGTGGTCTCTAGTGTGGACGCCCAGCAGTGGCATCTCTGGTCACCACAGTGCCCTCTCCCAGCGGCCTCACCCTGTCTGTACTCGGAATTGCTGGACTGAGGGGGAGGGGCGGTCTCCTGGTTTGGGGCACTGTTTCAGACCAACTTTGCATTTGAACATTCTCGTGTGTGAAGTGTTCAGGTGTTTGCCCTTTTTGCAAGTTGGGCTTATTGTTTCTGTGGTGTTGTGTTATTGTGCTGGTGCAGTCCTGACCTGGAAGGTCCCTTGCAGGGCAAGTGACCTTGCTTCTGTCCTGGGTCAGCAGCTTGTCCTTTCACCATGAACAGTGTCACTCAGGGTTTCTCTTAGGGGTTATGATGTCATATCTAACTTTTTTTTTCTTTTTTTTTCTTTTCAGTTTTTGGCTGGGGCTGGGTTTGAACCCACCAGTTTTCAGCATATGAGGCTGGCGCCCTACTCCTTTGAGCCACAGGTGCCACCCCTAATGTTTTTTTTCTAATACCAGGTTGTCAAGATTTTCTCTTGTGTTTTTTCTTTTACTTTTTTCTTTTCTTTTTCTTTTCTTTTTTTTTTTTTTTTGTGATAAAGTCTTACTCTGTCACCCAGACTGGAATGCAGTGATGCCAGCTAGGATTACAGGGATGTATCACCATACCCAGCTAAGTTGTTTTTTATTTTTCGTTTTTTTGAGACAGAGTCTCACTTTGCCGCCCTTGGTAGAGTACTATGGCACCCTAGCTCACAGCAACCTCAAATTCTTTTTTTTTTTTTTTTTCATTATTGGGGATTCATTAAGGGTACAAGAAACCAGGTTATACTGATTGCATTTGTTAGGTAAAGTCCCTCTTACAATTGTGTCTCGCCCCTAAAAGGTGTGGCACACACCAAGGCCCCACCCCCTCCCTCCTTCCCTCTCTCTGCTCTTCCTTTCCCCACCCCTTCCTCCGTCTTTCTCTCTCTGCTCTCCCCTTCCCCCACCCCCACCTTGTCATTAATTGTCATTAATTGTCCTCATATCAAAATAGAGTACATAGGATTCATGCTTCTCCATTCTTGTGATGCTTTACTAAGAATAATATATTCCATTTCCATCCAGGTTAATACAAAGGCTGTAAAGTCTCCATTTTTTTAATGGCTGAATAGTATTCCATGGTGTACATATACCACAGCTTGTTAAGCCATTCCTGGGTTGGTGCGCATTTAGGCTGTTTCCACATTTTGGCGATTGTACATTGAGCTGCAATAAACAGTCTAGTGCCAGTGTCTTTATGATAAAAGGGTTTTTTTCCTTCTGGGTAGATGCCTAGTAATGGGATTGCAAGATCAAATGGGAGGTCTAGCTTGAGTTCGTTGAGGGTTTTCCATACTTCCTTCCAAAAAGGTTATATTAGTTTGCAGTCCCACCAGCAGCGTAAAAGTGGTCCCTTCTCTCCACATCCATGCCAGCATCTGCAGTTTTGAGATTTTGTGATGTGGGCCATTCTCGCTGAGGTTGGATGGTATCTCAGGGTGGTTTTGATTTGCATTTCTCTAATAATTAGGGATGATGAGCATTTTTTCATATGTTTGTAAGCCATTCATCTGTCTTCTTTAGAGAAGGTTCTATTCATGTCTCTTGCCCATTGATAGATGAGATTGTTGGCTTTTTGTGTGTGGATTAATTTGAGTTCTCTGTAGATCCTAGTTATCAAGCTTTTGTCTATTTCAGAATAATGCAAATATCCTTTCCCATTGTGTAGGTTGTCTATTTGCTTTGGTTGTTGTCTCCATAGCTGTACAGAAGCTTTTCAGTTTAATGAAGTCCCATTTGTTTATTTTTGTTGTTGTTGCCATTGCCATGGCAGTCTTCTTCATGAAGTCTTTCCCCAGGTTGATATCTTCTAGTGTTTTCCTATGCTTTCTTTGAGGATTTTTATTGTTTCATGCCCAAATTTAAGACCTTTATCCATCTTGAATCAATTTTTGTGAGTGGAGAAAGGTGTGGGTCCAGTTTCAGTCTTTTACATGTGGATATCCAGTTCTCCCAGCACCATTTATTGAATAGGGAGTCTTTCCCCTAATGGACGTTCTTCTTTGGTTTATCGAAGATTAGGTGGTTGTAAGTTGTTGGTTTCATTTCCTGGTTTTATATTCGATTCCAAATGTCTATATCTGTATTTTTATGCCAGTACCATGCTGTCTTGACCACTATGGCCTTGTAGTACAGCCTAAAATCTGGTATGGTGATACTTCCAGCTTTGTTTTTATTACTAAGAACTGCCATAAATATATGTTTGTTTGTTTTCTGGTTCCATACAAAATGCAGAATCACTTTTTCCAAGTCTTGAAAATAGGATGTTGGTATTTTAATAGGGGTGGTGGTGAATCTATAAATTGCTCTGGGAAGTATAGACATTTTAACAATGTTGATGCTTCCCAGCCATGAGCATTGTATGTTCTTTTATTCGTTAAAGTCCTCTGTTATTTCCTTTCTTAGGGTTTCATAATTTTCATTATAGAGGTCCTTCACTTCTTTTGTTAGGTATATTCCTAAGTATTTCATTTTCTTTGGGGCTATGGTGAAGGGAGTTGTGTCCTTAATTAACCTCTCATCTTGGCTGTTGTTGGCATATACAAAGGGTACTGACTTGTGGACATCGATTTTATATCCTGAGACACTACTGTATTTTTTTATGACTTCCAAGAGTCTTGTGGTTGAAGGAATCTCTAAGATCATATTATCAGCAAAGAGGGAGAGTTTGACCTCCTCTACTCCCATTCTTTATTTCCTTGTCTTGTCTAATTTTATTGGCTAGAACTTCCAGCACTATGTTGAATAGTAATGGCGATAGAGGACAACCTTGTCTGGTTCCAGTTCTAAGAGGAAAAGCTTTCAGTTTAACTCCATTCAGTAAAATATTAGCTGTGGTGTATCATAGATAGCTTCAGTCAGTTTAAGAAATGTGCCACCTATGCCTAAAGTTTTCAGTGTTCTAATTAGAAAAGGATGCTGGATTTTATCAAATGCTTTTTCTGCATCTATTGAGAGGATCATATGGGCTTTGTTTTTGCTTCTGATGATATGGTGGATAACGTTGAATACATATGGATTTATGTATATTAAACCAGCCTTGCATCCCTGGGATGAAAACTACTTGATCATGATGTATGACTTTTTTGATGATAAGCTGTAATCTATTGGCTAGAATTTTGTTGAGAATTTTTGCATCTATATTCATTAGTAAAATTGGTCTAAAGTTCTCCTTTTTAGTTGGGTCTTTTCCTAGTTTTGGTATCAGGGTGATATTGGCTTCATAGAACGTGTTAGTGAAGATTCCTTCCTCCTCAATTTTTTGGAATGGGGAAGAGAGATGAACAGAACCTTCTCTTAAGAAGACAAATGAATGACTAGCAAACATATGAAAAAATGCTCATCATTCCTAATTATTAGAGAAATTCAAGTTAAAACCATCCTGCCATATCATCTAATCCCAGCAAGAATGGCCCATATCACAAAACCTCAAAACTGCAGATGCTGCACAGATGTGCAGAGAAAGGAACACTTTTACACTGCTGGTGGGACTACAAACTAATACAACCTTTTTAGAAGGACATATGGAGAAACCTCAAAGAACTCAAGCTAGACCTCCCATTTGATCCTGCAATCCCATTACTGGGCATCTATCTAGAAGGAAAAAAAAAAAAAATCTTTTATTATAAAGCCACTTGTACTAGGCTGTTTATCGCAACTCAATTTACAATTGCTAAAATGTGAAAACAGCCTAAATGCCCCTCAACCCAGGAATGGATTGCCAAGCTGTGGTATATGTATACCATGGAATACTATTCAGCCATTAAAAAATGGAGATTTTGCAGCATTTGTATTCACCTGGATGGAGATGGAATACATTATTCTTAGTGAAGCATCACAGGAATGGAGAAATATGAATTCTATGTATTCAACTTTGATATGAGGATAATTAATGACAATTTATGACACAATGAGGCATGGGGGAAGGGGAGAGCAGATAGAGAGAGAGGAGGGAGGGGTGAGGGAAAAGAAAAGAAGAAAAAAAAAAGACAAGAAAAGAAAATAGTGACTAATTCTCACATAAATTGGATTTAATTTTGACCATAGTACATCACTTGAACATTAATTTTTAATTCAACTTGTTAATATGTTGTTTAGCATATTGCATCCTCATTTATAAATGAAATGTTTTTAATTTCCCTTTATAATAATATATTTTTTTCCAATTTTAATATCAGCTATATCAAGATAAAGTAGAATGATTTTAAAGTATTTCTTCTTTTTCTATTGTCTATAACATTTGGCATGATCTGCTTTTTGAAATTATCTTCTATTTTTATTTATAAATATTAGTTGTGTATTTTTTGAGACTTTGAAAGAAAAAGAAGTTAACTGATGACTCCATACTGAACCTCAGAGTTAAAGCATTCTATAATAGACATACTCTTATCTGACAATATGAATGTTACTTTTTTGCATTATTATTATTATATTACTATTATTGCTCAATATTTCATTGCTGTAATCGTCTGATTTCTTTTCTGAATGTATTCATCTTCGTTCATTCTTTACGAGGTTTTGTTTCTAGTCCTTGTCTTAAACATTGTTATTGTTATTAAATTTTAAGCCTTTTTAATTTTGTGAAGGCAAAAAGTGGAAACCAAATAAACACATGTATATGTATAGAGAAATTTTTTAAAAAAACTCATTGTACCATAAGCACATACGCACCTGAAAGTTAAAGCAGCCTGATTTATATTGCAAAGATGTGGAAACAACACAAGTGACCTTCAATCCATAAATAGATTATTAAACTACAGTATATGTATACAAAGGAATACTATTCAGCCACAAAAGATGGCGATTTTGATCTTTTGTTGCAAGTTAGATGGACTTGGAGGACAGTCTTCTAAGTAAAGTATCACAAGAATGGAAAGACAGCTATACCCAGTTACAACCTAAGAATAGGGGAAAGGGAGAGGAGGGAGGGGGGAGGTGGGTAGAGGGAGGTGTACTGGTGGAATTACACCTGTGGGGCATCTCAGAAGGGTATATGTGAAACTTAGTAAATGTGGAATGTAAATGTCTTGGCACGGTAAGTGGGAAAATGCCAGGAAGGCTATGTTAACTATCGTGATGAAAATGTGTCAAAGGGTCTGTGAAGCTAGTGTATGATGCCCCATGATCATATCAATGTACGCAGCTATGATTTAATAATAATAAAAAAAAAGAATGGAAAGACAGGGATCACATGTAGTCAATGATATTTTGAGACTTGTAGTTACAACAGTGTGCTCACATGAGAGCAAAACTCAACTGAATTCAATGAACGGAACACAGGGGAGAGGAGGAAGCTGACTGGTTCCTTCCCAGCAGAAGCAATGGGCAGGTACACGGCACACTTCCTGTCTGAGGAACATAGCTACAACTTAGACTTCGCCTTTCATAAAAAGCAATGATGCGTCCTCTGAATGAGGGGCGCTTTTACAACTGGAACTTTACCTTGGAAGTGAAAACAATGTAATCTAAAAATGTATGCCCTCATATTAATTTGATATTTAAAAAAATGCCAGAGGCAGGGAAAAAGAAAGCATTGTGTCCTAATTGTACGCACCCTCTTATTAATTGGAAAATTAAAAAGAACAAAGAACATCTATGGCCACAAAGAGCATCTCTAAATTTTTTGTGCCACTTAAGAGAGGTGCAGACGTGCTTAATATAGGGTCAGATATATTTCACCACCAACAAGATGACATTATGGTAAGGTCAACACAATTCCCCATATCTCTTACTACAAATCCCCTTCCATAACCTATGGTCAACCCCCGGGAGAAAGGAAGAAAAAAATTCCCAAAACGACTGGTTCATACTTCAAAGACTTGAGAGGGGGAGAAAAGAGCCAAGAAAACAAATAAAAATGTATAACCATAATTCACATAGAAGTGACTAGACAAATTTTTTTCCATGAAGTTGGATGAGAGCTTGAACTAGAGCTTGTTATATTATAGAAATTTACACTTTAGCATAACCGATTTTGTCACTTTAGCAAATTTTGCTATATACATATAGAGACTTGAAGATACACAACAGTTGTTTTAGTCTTCCCCTTGCTTTATAATTGCCTGAGCTATGCTTCTTTACAAAAACTCTCTCAGTTCCTGCTTGACCCCATTAAATCCCCCATAACCGCTGCTTAAGAGCCTTCACTGTGAAGTAGATGTAATAATATGAGGAACATGGTTCACCACTGATTTATTATAATGCTGAATCTGAAGTAAAAGTTAAAGAGAATGGCAGATTTAAGAGCAATGGGCCTATTTATGTGTATATATTGGGCGTTCAAATGGAAATAATATATGTGACAAATGCTATGATTTATAGTCTCTCTCATTTGTCATGCCAACACTTACACTAAAAGGGTGTAAAAGCAGAATCATGGTCTCTTCAGCTTTGCAAACAGCCCTCATCTCATACCATACCTTACACCAAAGAATTATTGCTTAGTGAATTTAATTTATGACCATGCATACTTGACATATAGTATGTATAATGTTACTGAGACACATCAAATACATGGCTATTCTCCTAGATTAAAAAATACAGCTACTTAAAATAATTCCCTATGTACAGATGGGTGATTTGAATATATGAATATCTGAGATGTATTTTTATCCATAAAAAATAATAATACTTGCCTTAAATAGATATCTTTTTGAAAATGAAATGAGATAATGTGAGAAAAATCTGCTCAAAAACATTGGTTCTCTTCCCATGCACGTGTTTCTTTTATACTCAGAGATGCCAAATATACTTTAGACATGTACAGTACTAAACACACGAATTTAGGGCTGTGCGGTCTTAATGCATTGTGATTAACTAGCTATGGTCATGATATCTGTAATTCTGATAATGTAAACTACCGTGATTGATAAGATATACCCAAAATGAGCAAATAAGAAAAACATCAAGTATATTTAGAAGATCTGAAGAAAAATAAGAAAAAATAGCTAAGGAAATTTTTAGATTCCAAAGTGTGCTCTTACATTGAGTTTTCTCTCACAGAAAAATATAACACTGTTATAGTACTTGACTTATAACAGGTTAGAGACCAGACTTATAACAGGTTAGAGACCAGTCCATGCTTTGTTTCTTGAAGCATTTTGGAATTAACCTGGCTCCTTTCTGCACATCCCTGATCCAAAGTTCTGAGGGTGGTGGGTGGTGATGGGCTGTCACTTTAGTATTTCATTCCAAAATTTGAATAGAACACAGCCAGGCAATGATTGGATGAAATAGTTATTGTTAAAACTGTAAAATTGAAGATATGTCAAGAAGAAATGGAACTCTGCCTTCATGAGTTGCTCTCCCATCATCTCCTTCATCTTGTCTCCCAATCTCAGATGTCGCAAAAACTTTAAAACTCACAAATAATGTAGAATCATGGAAAAGTCTTGGTAAGTTACTTTTCCATTCTGGTTGTCAATTTCCTTCAGTGTATAATGAGAACAATAATACTTAAGATGATTATTTTGAAAATAAATAAAACCTTCAACTTAGTATCAGGCATAGAATAAATGATCATTTTTTCCTATAAATATGTTGAAAAAGTATATTAACTAACATTTGCTTGGTGTTTGGCACATAAGACTCAATAAATCTCTGTGACACCAATGGACAAATGAATAAACAACAGACAAAAAAAAAACCTGGAAGAAAGCTTTCTAATCATGTGCCATGTCCTTAAATATTTGGCCACTTTCTGTTGTTGCCTGTAGGGGAAACTGAGCCCTGATCTTTAGCATAAGACTCGTTTCCTGCTTGAGAGACCTGGAGAATCATGACAATGGCCTGTTTTGAGTTGTGTGCATGCAGGAGATCAGAAAACTGGCCTCCAAGAAAGAATATAATATGTGAGATATGGTAATACCAACCTTAATATTTATGGTAAAGAATCTCTAGATTCCAAAGGTCTCTTGACACTAGAGGCAGAGAGAACTTGCTTAAGGTCTGAGATTCTGCAAAACAAATTGGAGACATTCTGTCTGACACCTTCCATATTCTCCCTTTTTTTTTTTTTTTTTTTTGAATAAAAATCATTTTATTTATTTATTTATTTTTTTTTTCGGTGTTGGGGTGGTTTTTTTTTTTTTTTTTTTTTTTTTTTTTTTTTTTTTTTTTTTTTTTTTTTTTTTTTTTTTTGGT
>CAUYPK010145829.1:0-11078 GCA_963574355.1 Loris lydekkerianus
TTTATGTGTGTCAATTTATTTTAAAATACTTTGTATCCTAAGGAAATCTAATTGTTAAATCCAATTTTTTTGGTTTGTGTTAGCCTTGCCGCCCAACGGACAAATTCTAATTTTAAAAAAAAAAAAAAAAAAAAAAAAAAAAAAAATATATATATATATATATATATATATACACACACACACACACACACATACATATACACATATATATGAAAGTTTGCTTATAAGGCCAGTGCACAACGGCTCATGCCTATAATCTCAGCACTTTTGGAGGATCTCTTGAGACCAGGAGTTTGAGACCAGACTGGACACCATGGCTCATGCCTGTCATTTCAGCCTGAGTGACAGACCATTTCTTTTATTTCAAAAAAAAAAAAAAAGAGAGAGAGAGATAGGGGTTTTTTGTTTTTTTTTTTTACTATAGTTTTTGTTTGCTTTTTCTTTTGCAGTGAATTATAAGAAAACATTCAGTAACTTCTTCTCTTTTAGGTTGATACTGTAAAGCGCTTGCTGATTAAAAAATTACCTCCAGTTCTCGCTATCCAATTAAAACGATTTGACTATGACTGGGAAAGGGAATGTGCCATCAAGTTCAATGATTATTTTGAATTTCCTCGAGAGCTCGACATGGAACCTTACACGGTTGCAGGGGTTGCAAAGCTAGAAAGGGATAATGTAAACCCAGAGAGTCAGTTGATACAACAGAATGATCAGTCTGAAAGTGAAACAACAGGAAGCACAAAATACAGACTTGTGGGCGTCCTTGTACACAGCGGTCAAGCAAGTGGGGGACATTATTATTCTTATATCATTCAAAGGAATGGTGGAGATGGTGAGAGAAATCGCTGGTATAAATTTGATGATGGAGATGTGACCGAGTGTAAAATGGATGATGATGAAGAAATGAAAAACCAGTGTTTTGGTGGAGAGTACATGGGAGAAGTATTTGATCACATGATGAAGCGCATGTCATATAGGCGCCAGAAAAGGTGGTGGAATGCTTATATACTGTTTTATGAACGAATGGACACAATAAGCCAAGAGGATGAATTGATAAGATACATATCAGAGCTTACTATCACCACAAGACCCCATCAAATTATTATGCCGTCGGCCATTGAGAGAAGTGTACGGAAGCAGAATGTACAATTCATGCATAACCGAATGCAATATAGTTTGGAGTATTTTCAGTTTATGAAAAAACTGCTTACATGTAATAGTGTTTACTTAAACCCTCCTCCAGGTAAGTATCAGGTATTTAGCTTTTTAGTATTAAAGCATAATACTTACAGGATTTCTTTGTAGGCATCAACATTTTTTTTTAATTTCATATTAATGTGAGGGCACAAACAACTAGGTTACAATGTTAAATAGAGTCCCTCTTATAGTGCCCCACACCCAAGAGGTGTGCCATTTACCCTTACATTATACCCATTAAGTGGGAGCACACCAATCCCTCGCCCTCCTCCCCTCCCCCCACCTTGAGTTGTATTGAGTTTTTCTGTTATGTGGGCACAGATTAAATAGTCTTCTGGTTTCATACTAGTATCAAGTACATTGGATGCTTGCTTTTCCATTCTTGGGCATCACCATGTTTTATTTTTTTTTTAATTTTTTATGCTTTTATTTTTGAGACAGTTTGACTATGTCACCCTTGGTAGAGTGCTCTGGAGTCACAGCTCACAACAACTTCAAACTCCTGGGTACAAGCAGTTTCCTTTCCTCAGCCTCCCAAATAGCTGGGACTACAGGGGCCTGCCACAATCCCCAGCTATTTTTTTGTTGCAGTTGTCATTGTTTAGCTGGCCCTGGCCGGGTTCAAACCTGTCACCCTTGTGTATGTGGCTGGTACTGTAACCACTGTGCTAGGGTGCCAAGCCATCACCATGTTTTAAGTTGTTAATAATTTTCACTTTAAATGGATCTAAATTTTTGCTTTCAATTATTTTCAAGTCATATTTAAAATGACTGTTAACTTATGAACAGTATACTGTTTTGAAAGAGGAGCCTTTATTTACTTTAGCAGTTTTTTAATTTATTAGTTTGAAATGCACTATTAAAATCAGTAGTAACAATTATTAAATAACTTGAAGACTTTTCAAAATTAGTATAAATTTAGACTTGTTTGAAAATGGGGCTTGAAAATAGAAATTTGATTTTTTTTTTTTTTTTTTTCTTTTAATACCTACATTTTGTTTATAGGGCAAGATCACCTGTTGCCCGAAGCAGAAGAAATCACTATGATTAGTATTCAGCTTGCTGCTAGGTTCCTCTTTACTACAGGGTTTCACACAAAGAAAATAGTCCGTGGCTCTGCCAGTGATTGGTACGTTGCTTTGGCTTTTCTTTCGTTACTAATAGTTGGTTTGGTTCTTTAATAGACTGCTTTATTTTTTCCAAACCATGAGAACAACCTCGTTTCAGATTTGGAATGCAGAATAAAACAAAACTCTTGGAAGCTATTAATGAGAAAAATTATTGTTAAAATAGTGACCTAGTCTAAATGTGGCCTTTTACTATTCAGAAGCCACTTTACACTTCTGTTACTCTGTATCACATCTTCAGCATCCCTATACCAAAGACAAAGAGACTGAAAAGTCTAGCTATGTAATGAAATTATTATCCCTGGATTGAATTATGACATAATTAAAAGGGTAATATTACTTTGATTTAACAATTTTTAATCATCTAGCAGATGTCAAGATAAGGGAAGGGGAAGTATATTGTCATTGAATGTAGGAAGAGTTTGGTAATGAATTTTTAGAGGACAATGCAAATTTTCACCTATTTTGTAACTGTGAATAAACCAAGACATAGTATTTACCTGTCATTTTGATGGTAGTACTAGAAGCAACTGTTGCTTCTAATAAAAGGAAGTTTTCTTTTTTGGCTCATAGACACTTATGTCCTTTTTACTATAGGAAACAAGTTACTGAATTGAAATTTATTTTTTTCTCTTTTAGGTATGATGCATTGTGTATTCTCCTTCGTCACAGCAAGAATGTACGTTTTTGGTTTGCTCATAATGTCCTTTTTAATGTCTCAAATCGCTTCTCTGAATACCTTTTGGAGTGCCCTAGTGCCGAAGTTAGGGGTGCATTTGCAAAACTTATAGTTTTTATTGCACATTTTTCCTTGCAAGATGGACCATGTCCTTCACCTTTTGCATCTCCTGGGCCTTCTAGTCAGGTAATTGCATGGCTTTCTTTTAGTGATTAAATGCTTAAAAATAAATTATGTTTTCTAAAAGTTGAAGTCGCAAACATATATGTATCTGTTTTGATATTTACCTAACACACACCTCAGACAATCTAATGTCTGTGAGTTCCATTAAAATTACTACATAGCAATGAATAGTAATTACTGGCTCTTAAAAATGTAAGGAAATTTTCCCTGTTCAATTACATTGTATTAGCTTAAATATAAATTATTCTTTATTTTTAATAGCTTAGTGTGAAGAATTTATAATGAAATCTACCTCAGATCTTTATCCCTTTCCCAAGGAACAACCCTTTTTAATAATTTGATCAGTCTTTCCAGAAATTTTTATGCCTGTATTCAATGTATATATGTGCATGTACCATTTTTATGCAAATAGAATGTTACCATATGTAAACCTTGTTACTGAAGTACAAGTAATGTTTTTATCTTTTACAGGCTTATGACAGCTTAAGCTTGAGTGATCATTTACTGAGAGCAGTGCTAAATCTCTTAAGAAGGGAAGTTTCAGAGCATGGGCGTCATTTACAGCAGTATTTCAACCTGTTTGTAATGTATGCTAATTTAGGTAAGATTTTAAGTTCTCATAATTATTTTTTAATGTATTAAATGGCAAAGTCGCTTAGGTCCAGTGATAAAAATGTAACCCAAACTAAAATAATAGTATCCCATAAAACCTGTTGTGAATTTGATCTGAACATGGCACTTTCACCTTGTACTTTATAATTATTAATGCATTTGTCTGATCTCTGTGGTAGACACAGGTCTTAATCATATTTTTATCTCCTAAAGCAGTAGTGCCAAATCTGGCTGTTTTTTGACTCACACTTACTAAATCAGAATTGCCAAAGGTAATACAAGAAATTCATATTTTCAGGCCAGTCACTGTGGGTTACACCTGTAATCCTAGCACTGGGAAGCCAAGGCTGAAGGATCCCTTGAGCTCAGGAGTTAAGACCAGCCTAAGTGAGACCCTGTCTTTACTAAAAATAGAAAGCATTGGCTGGAGGGTTGTATCAGGCGCCTATAGTCCCAGCTACTGTAGAGTCTGCAGGAGAATCAAGTGTCCACAAATGGTTGTCATACCATATTTGGATATAGGACTTAATGTGTACGCAAGTTTGTATTGAAGTGAACTGAAATTAAAAATAATGTCGTCATTTAAAAATATTCACTTAGGGGCTCCGTTCCTATGGCTCAAGTGGCTAAGGTGCCAGCCACATACGCCTGACCTGGCGGGTTCAAATCCAGCCCAGGCCTGCCAAAACAACAATGACGGCTGCAACCAAAGAATAGCTGGGCATTGTGGCAGGCACCTATAGTCCCAGCTACTTGGGAGGCGAAGGCAGGAGAATCACTTGAGCCCAGGAGTTGGAGGTTGCTGTGAGTTTGTTGCCATGGCCCTCTACCCAGGGTGACAGCTTGAGGCTCCGTCTTGAAAAATAAATAAATAAAATAAAAATATTCACTTAGGAATTCACTTAAATCACCCTGTTGTTAATAACATGGCCCCTGTATGACAAGTCCTTTTCAACGTAGCCTTTTACTAACATGACCTGATAATTTCTGGTGACTAATACCTAAAAAGTATATCTTGACATCAGTCTAGCTCACAGCAACTTCAAATTCTGTCATGTTTTGATAGCATTCAGATTTTTGTGTTACTCTTCAACAAGATCACAAATACATGCACATATAAACATTGAATATAGGCATAAAAATTTCTGGAAAGACTGATCTAATTATTAAAAAGGGTTGTTTCTTGGGAAAGGGATAAAGATCTGAGGTAGATTTCATTATAAATTCTTCACACTAAGTTATTAAAAATAAATGGTAATTTATATTTAAGCTAATACAGTGTAATTTAACAGGGAAAATTTCCTTATATTTTTAAGAGCCAGTAATTACTATTCATTGTTATGTAGTAATTTTATGGAACTCACAGACATTAGGTTGAGCTTTCCATGGTAGTATTACTAGTAGCATTTACTTGGGTAAAAAATTGTGTTATTCTTCAACAAGATCACAAATATCAGAGCTTTTCACGGTAGCATTACTAGTAGCATTTACTTAGGTAAAAAAAAAAAAAAGTGTGTGTTGAGTGAGTAGATAGGAATATTATAAAAAATTATTTCATTGTTGTTTTGGTGGGGGGTTTGTTTAAGTTGGCTTGAAGAGAGGTAAATTTCCTATGATTGAAATTATAAAAATTACCTATTAATCAGGTGCACTGATCTTAAAATGAGTAATTTATTAAGACATTCCAATTAAAATCTTAATGATATTAATATTTATTTGGCCAGATTAAGATCTGATTTGGAGGCCCATCAGAAGCAGATAGTTTTTAATAACTATAACTACTTTAAAGGTGTTTTTTTTTTTTTTTAAACAAAGTTTGTACCCCAAGCATGCTTGTCTTTTCAGGTTTTAACTATGTAACCTTATTCATCACTAGTTGATCCCAGGCTTTTTTTTTCTTTTTTTTACAATTTTTGGCCAGGGCTGGGTTTGAACCCGCCACCTCCGGCATATGGGATATGGGGCTGGCACCCTACTCCTTTGAGCCACAGGCACCGCCCCAATCCCAAGCCCTTTTAACATAAGGAATATTCTCCTTTCCATTTGTCTCTGTTGTCTTCTTTTCCATACTGGAGATATTTGAGTATTTGTGGTTGAGAAAGAAGAGGATATCTATTATGCAAACAGACATAAATGGAATCTGTATTTCAAACTTAGAAATCCCACATTTAGTCATTCACAAAAATAATATTCTGTTCAATTGCCCTTTTAGATAATTCCCTGTTTGTAAAACATGCACCATTGTTTTGCAATGTAACCTTCTTATAAAATTTTCCTGCTAAAAGTAAATACTGCACAGATCTATAAACCTTCATGTGAAATTCTTAAGACCAGTATGCATTGAGATTCAGAATTATTTGGATTAAAGAAAGGAAAAACTGTTTATAATAAGAGCTTTTAGAATCTCAGGATTTCAGATAAGAGGCTGTAGAACTGTATTTATTTTGCTTCTTGGAAAATGGCAACAAATAAGACAGTCTCATGAAAGCAAACAAAAAGGTGGTTGCCATATAATATGTTAATGGCTATAATAGGACATATACAAAGCACCACAGAAATATCTCAGGGGTGGCTGCACCTGACCAGATTTCGGAAGCACAGGAGACTTAATGGGGAATTTGATATGGGAATTGGTTAGTTGAGTTTTCCATCCAGAGTGAATACCAGATGCTAAGACTTGGGATAAACTTGGCATGGCTCATTGGAGGAAATGAAAGTTATCCAGTTTGACTAGAATTTATGTAATAATAAGATTATAGGAGTGCTAAGAAGCAGTCTATGATCACTGGCCTCGCGAGCAAGTCTGCACTTTATCCCCAGAGACATTGATGTACTGTTGTAGGGTTTTGAACAGACATTCTTTCTAGAAAGATCTCTGGCTACAATGTGAAATAGATTATAGTGAAGTGAAAATGATCTCTAGGTAGAAGATTGATTGTGGCCTATACTGGAGAACTGTCAGTGATGGGGAATATAAGTGGACAGGTTATGGTATTTTCTAGAAGAGGTAGAATCTGCGGATTTGGTGATTGGATATTCAGAGGAGACAGGGAAGAGATAAAAGGAATGATGCCCAGGATTCCAATGAGCAACTGAGCATATAAAGATACCTTTTTGGAAATAATTTTGGAATCATCTGAATGAAAATAGCTAGAAAGAACTAAAAACGGTAAGAGTAGGCTGGATTGTCTAGGGAAAGCATATAGTAGTAGAGAAGATAACCTGGAATGGGAACTTTGAGGAACATCACTTTTTAAGAAACACTGGAAGGAAGGACTCAGCAAGACCAAGAAGAGGTAGAAAAAAATGAGAGGAATCCAAGAAGGATGTGGTTATGGCTTAAAACTTTCTTCAGCTATATACCAAGAAAAGGTACAAAAACCAACTCAGTATGGGTTGAGTAATAGAAAATGAGAAAGTACACCAAATGTAGGTGTCTTTTTGAAGTTTGGCTATGGAGGAAAGAAGAGAAGCAGACATTTTATTAAAAGAATTCTTATTTTTCACTTAATTTTGTTTGGGGTTTTTTTTTTTGTTGTTGTTGTTTTTGTTTTTTTTTTGTTTTTTGCAGTTTTTTGGCCAGGGCTGGGTTTGAACTCACCACTTCTGGCATATGGGGCCAGCGCCCTACTCCTTTGAGCCACAGGTGCTGCCCTGTTCTTATTGTTTTTGTCCTCCTTACAGTGAGGATTATAGTCTAATCTCTTGATACTCTCCAAGCCATAGGAAGTGTTCATCTTATTTACAGCCTGGTATGATTGGAATGTCATAGTCATGGGCACTATTTAACTGTTTTATTTATTTTGAGAAAGGGTCTCACCTTGCTGCCCTGGGTAGGGTACCATGGCATCATAGTTCATAGCAACCCCAAACTTTTTGGGCTCAAGTGATCCTCTTGCCTCAGCTCCCGAGTAGCTGGGACTACAGGCACCTGCTACAATGCCTGACTTTTTTTTTTTTTTTTTTTTTTTAAGAGACATGGTCTCACTCTAGCACAGGCTGCTCTTGAACTCCTGAGCTCAAGCAGTGTACCCACCTCAACTTCTCAAAGTGCTAGGATTACAGGCATCAGCCACTGTGCCCGGCTATTTAACAATTTTATTTTAATACAGAAATCTGTTATACTCAGTGAGTTTTCGGTTTTAGTTAAATAATTCTCTGAATGCTAAGGAAAAGTGATAATCCTTCTGATCATAAAAATTATAGGCATACATTTTGGGTAACTACTTTTTTTTACTCAAGAAGCCCATGCCATCCTAAATTTTTTCCTCCTGTATTTTTTCCCCCTCTCTTCCTGCTTTTCCCCTCGTGCCTTCATCAAAGGTGTGGCAGAGAAGACACAGCTTCTGAAATTGAGTGTACCTGCTACCTTTATGCTTGTGTCTTTAGATGAAGGTCCAGGTCCTCCAATCAAATATCAGTATGCTGAATTAGGCAAGTTGTACTCAGTAGTATCGCAGCTCATCCGCTGTTGCAATGTCTCTTCAAGAATGCAGTCTTCAATCAATGGTAAAGTAGAATGCTTTATTCTTTACTTTTAAAATAGTGCAGGTCATATATAGTACCTGATTAAATGTAATTCTGAAGATACTTAAATGTAAAATAGTCTAAAGGAAGGTTTCTGCTTTGGAATACTTTCTATTTTGAGTTGTAATACCTTTTTCACACTTTTAGTTGGGGATCATTTTTTCTGTCTGTTATTAAGGTTAACACCATGTTTATGAAATAGTATAAGAAATTAAATGCTAACATAGCTATTTAAATTTTGCATTTTATCATCATGGTGTATCTCATTATTTAAACTTTGCATTTTAAACTTTGCATTTTATCATCGTGGTGTATCGTAATGCATAGTATTACTTTGTGTGTAGGAAACTTGTTCTAAAATTTTTTTTCTAAAATAAAAATTGCATGGACTTTTCTGTGGTGAAAGCTGTATTTTAATATAAAGAAATGTATTAGTTTTTAATTTAAGACAAATCTGTATTGTAGGTAATCCTCCTCTTCCCAATCCTTTTGGTGATCCTAATTTATCACAACCTATAATGCCAATTCAGCAGAATGTGGCTGACATTTTATTTGTGAGAACAAGTTATGTGAAGAAAATTATTGAAGACTGCAGTAACTCAGAGGAAACTGTCAAATTGCTTCGTTTTTGCTGCTGGGAGAATCCTCAGTTCTCATCTACTGTCCTCAGTGAACTTCTCTGGCAGGTTAAAGGAAAATTTATATTTATATGTCTCTATAATTTGATTTGTTATTCCTTTAAGTTATTCACAATGTCTTTATTTGTTTATAGGTTGCATATTCTTATACTTATGAACTCCGGCCCTATTTGGATCTGCTATTGCAAATATTACTGATTGAGGACTCCTGGCAGACCCACAGGTGGGTATTCTTTTGTTTGTTACTAGAAATAATTGGACTTAGCCAGGCATTAGACAGAACCAAAATGGAGCTACCGCACTCCCCCCCCAACCCCCCCCACCAAAAAAACCTCTTGGAGTTGTAGTGAATGTTTTATCTTAAAAGACTTAGGACTGGCTTGGTGCCTGTAGCTCTAGCGGCTAACACGCCAGCCACATACACCAGAGCTGGTAGGTTTGAATCCAGCCCAGGCCTGCCAAACAATGGCAACTACAACCAAAAAAAAAAAAAAAAAAAAATAGCCAGGCGTTGTGGCGGGCACCTGTAGTCTCAGCTTACTTGGGAGGCTGGGGGAAGAGAGTCGCTTAAGCCCAGGAGTTGGAGGTTGCTGTGATGCCACAGCACTCTACCCAGGGTGATAGCTTGAGGCTCTGTCTCAAAAAAAAATAAAATAAAAAAAATAGACTTAAAACCAATTGGAATAACAAGTTTTCCCCTTCTTATTTCATTATTTATGCTTTTTTTCCCTCATTGCCAAAGTTTCATACTTAATATCCTTTTTTCTTTCAATTGATTTTAATTAAGGAAAGCTAGCATAGGCTTTTGTTAAGTATTTTGAATTTTATTGATGCCCTAGGATTATTTTGGATTAGATTACATTGGTTTTAGAATTAGTTACATGAAATAACATGAAGTAGTAAGGTTATCTAAAAAATAGTCGTAAGTACAGTCAATTCCCATTATTCATAATATATTCTGTAAAGTCACCATGAACATGGAATTAGCAAATAGTGAACCATTGTTCCTAGGAGGAGAATCATATAATACATATTATTCACTTCAATAATATACCGTATATACTCGAGTATATACAGTACTCACAGCCAGTAGCTCTGTAACTTTAGCCTGTACTAACCTTATTAACACATGCACTCTGGGATGCTGAGATGGGAGGATTCTTTAAGCTCAGGAGTTTGAGGCTAGCCTAAGCAAGAAAGAAACACACTCCCATCTCTACCTTTAAAAAGGGAGAAAAAAAAATTAGCCAGGCTTTGTGCTGGGCACTGCTACTCCCCAGCTACTTGGGAGGCTGAGGCAAGAGGATCGCTTAGGCACAGGAGTTTGAGGTTGCTATGAGCTAGGTTGGGGCAACAAATAGGGGGTGAAAGGCATGAAATCACAGACAAAAGCACAAACGTTACAAAATGTGGCACTAATTTTTTTAATTTATTACTGTATATACTCAAGTATAAGCCGAGTTTTTCCGGCACAAAATTTGTGCCGAAAAACCTGAACTCAGCACAAATTTTGTGCCGAAAAAACTCGGCTTATACTCGAGTATATAGGGTACTTTGGGGGGGAAAAGAACAGGAAATAGTTAGCTATTACTATGTTGTAGTTTGGCAGGAGCTGAGATGAGATCCTGTGTTATTGACAAATCAGCAAAATGGTACTTTTGCATATTACTCTGACTGTCCTGAATTCACTTCTGGTAATGTATTTAAATTATATACATAGCAAGATCATTTTGGATTGGTAATAATTCTTTAAGGCACAGACTGTAGAATCAGATTGCTAGGCAGCCCTGTGGCCTGAGTACAGTGTTTAATTCTTTGTACCGATTTTCCTCATCTTTTCTTTTTTCTTTTTTTTTTTTTTTTTATTGTTAAATCATAGCTGTGTACATTAGTGCAATCGCCTGTACCCTTTCTAACATGCACCGTGGATGTGACCCTACCCATTACCCTCCCTCCACCAAAACCTACCCCCTCCCTTCCCCTTCCTTGGCCCTTTCCCCATAGTCTTGTGATATAGTTGGGTTATAGCCTTCATGTGAAAGCTATAATTTAGCTTCATAGTAGGGCTGAGTACATTGGATACTTTTTCTTCCATTCCTGAGATACTTTGCTAAG